>JAVIAB010000104.1:9742296-9809796 GCA_032433765.1 Megaustenia siamemsis
CCATCTCACCTCTGTTGTACATCTACCATCTCACCTCTGTTGTACATCTACTATCTCACTTCTGTTGTACATCTACATCTCACCTCTGTTGTATATTTACCATCTCACCTCTGTTGTACATCTACTATCTCACCTCTGTTGTACACCTACCATCTCACCTCTGTTGTACATCTACTATCTCACCTCTGTTGTACACCTACCATCTCACCTCTGTTGTATATCTACTATCTCACCTCTGTTGTACGTCTACCATCTCACCTCTGTTGTATATCTACTATCTCACCTCTGTTGTACATCTACCATCTCACCTCTGTTGTATATCTACTATCTCACCTCTGTTGTACATCTACCATCTCACCTCTGTTGTACATCTACCATCTCACCTCTGTTGTACCTCTACCATCTCACCTCTGTTGTACATCTACCATCTCACCTCTGTTGTATATCTACTATCTCACTCTGTTGTACATTACCATCTCACCTCTGTTGTACATCTATATCTCACCTCTGTTGTACATCTACCATCTCACCTCTGTTGTATATCTACCATCTCACTCTGTTGTACATCTACCATCTCACCTCTGTTGTATATCTACTATCTCACCTCTGTTGTACATCTACCATCTCACCTCTGTTGTACATCTACCATCACCTCTGTTGTACATCTACCATCTCACCTCTGTTGTACATCTACCACCTCACCTCTGTTGTACACCTACCATCTCACCTCTGTTGTACATCTACTATCTGAAGTATTTGTCTTTTTCTTTTTTGTTACTATTACTTCTGTCTTCTTACTATTAATGCTGAGTCCTATTTTTTTGCTTTCTTTCATTATAATGAACTAACATTTCTTGTAACCCATTTCAATTCACAAATCACAAGCAATTTCAGCACCGCAATTTCAGAGGCATACGTCAATAACAACAATTACTTAACAGATGTTGTCATCATCATCAAGTACCGGGCCTAGTGGCGTAGGTGATCATGTCTCTCCACAACTTTCGATATCGGCAGCTATTTATCATTTCTGTTGTGACCTTCTGCCAAGCCATTCTCTTAAGCTGTCTGTTATTTTTTTCTCTTTGCTTCCCTTATCTCTTCGTCTCTCAATTTTTCCAGTTGTTACAATATATTCAAGTTGTTCTCTTCTAATACATGGCCAAAAAATGATGTTTGTCTCTTCAACATTGAAATCATGTCATCATCATTTTATATATAAATAAAACTATTGACTATTCTGTTAATTCTATTTTTAGCCGTCAATTTTGATCCCAGTAAATAATATTGGGTAATCCTTCAACCACTGACAAGAATAATCTTAACACGTTGGATATGTCATTCTCAAGATTTAACAGGCTACTGTCAGACAAGGGTTCTCAAACATCTGACACTGGTGACTCCTATTCCATGTTGATCATAACCTGTGCCCCGCTTGACAGTTGCGATCGTATAGTCAGTCAGGTGAACTCTGATTTTTATTTATTTGAGTAGTTTAATTAGTTTGGGTACTTTACTAGTTGGGTACATAAATTAAGCTATATAGCATAAAGATATAAAAGTGATTTAATTTTCTTCTTCTTTCCTTCATCATTTCCGTTCAATATCGAGGGGAGATAAATTTGCGATCTTTTGCTCGGCTGCTGTTATGCTTCCTTGTGCTTCTAATATTCCGTCAATCCATCTTTTTCGTGTTAATCCCTTAGTCTGGCGTTCTCGCAAAGTTTATTGAGGTGTCGTGTTGTGTTTTGATCTTTCTGCCTTATCAGTTGCCAAACCATTTTATTTGTTGCTTCTTTGTGTATTCTAAGGCGGGAGGTATTCCTAGTTTTTTTTTATGTTATTCATTCCTGATCTTATCTCTCAGGCTGTTTCATGTCATTAGTTTTTCACCTCGGTAGTGGTATTTTCTTGTTGTTCTTGCATCTGGAGTCCAGGTCTGGCATTGGTAGTACAACGTTGGGATGAAGATGTATTGTAGAGTGCTCGTTTTGCCTCCAGAGTTATTTCCTTGTTGGACAATAGTGGTGATAGCTGTCTGATGATTTGACAGGCTTTATTACATCATGAGACTATATTCTGCTGCTTGTGAATTGTTGTTTGTCACTAGACTTCCAATATATTAAAATTCCTCGACCTGTTTTAGTTGATGCCATCCATAGTTATGTTGATTTAATGTCACATAGACACCCAACAGCATACTTCTGTTGACATATGGTATTTCCACAATTCTTCATAAACACACAATTATAATCATTTTAACTACTCATCGTCATCATTATTAATAACCATGCCTCATGGGGTAGGTGGTCATGTCTCTCCAACAACTTTCGATCTCGACAGTTATTTATCATTTCTGTTGTTGACCTTCTGTCAAGCCATTCTCTTAAGCTGTCTGGTATCTTTTCTCTTTGCTTCCCTCTATCTCTCCGTCCTTCAATTTTCCCAATTGTTACAATATATTCCAGTTGTTAAATACAATTAAGACAAAGACAAATAAAATTTTTGGGGCATGTTAAAGACACAACAGCCTACTAAAAGTAATATTGGAAGGAAAAATACAAGGTAAAGAGGCAGAGGCAGACCAAGACTAACATGGACGAGTAACATCAAAAGATGGACAAGTCAATCTATGACAGCCTGCCCACCATCAAAGCAAGAAACAGAGTAGAATGGCGAGCCATGGTAGCCAACCGTCGTTGCGGAGAAGGCACTCGATGATGATGATGATGATTCCAGTTGTTCCCTCCACATTACATGGCCAAAAAAATGATAACTGTTTCTTCCTAATATTAGATATTAGCTCTCGTTTTGCTTTGGCCTCTTTCTGAACGTTTTCATTACTCATCATAGCTGTCCATGGTATTCTCAACATTCTTCTGTAAAACCACATTTCTACAGCCTCCAGTGAATTTCCTGCCTGTTGTCCCATTGTCCATGATTCACATCCATACGTTAAGACTGTATAACATTCAAGAATTCTTTTTCTTCAACTTTTTCTTAAGAACTTCTGTTTTCACCTACCTGAAAATACATAATTCTGTTTTATACAATTTCATCTAATTTTCTAATGTATAAATTTATTTTCACGACAAAGGAAGGCATGGGAGTGGAGCCCCGAGAGTATATTTATTCACTTTTTGTCACAAAACTGTCGCTGGTGTCAACAACTGTGCTGACTCTCACTTTAAATGTTTACAGCGAGTGCTGGGAGTTATCTGTCTATACTGATCAGCTAAAAATAAACTGAACCACCACGGCATGCATGAAGGATACTCAGTCGGAAAGAATCGCGCAAATTATTTGGATTGAAACTTCAGGGGAGAGAGATGGAGTTATGTTGTTGTTGTTCGTTAGCGTAGACCATCCATAGAGTGGGTCATCTCTAGCTTATGACATCTATAGCGTACGTCATCTCTAGCGTAAGTCATCCCTAGCGAAGGCCACATCTAGCGTAGGCCATCTCTAGCGCAGGTCATCTTTAGCGTAGGTCATCTCTTGCGTAGATCAACTCTAGCGTAGGCCATCTCTAGCGCAGGTCATCTCTAGCGCAGGTCATCTATTGCGTAGATCATCTCTAGAGTAGGTCATCTCTAGCGCAAGTCATCTCTAGCGTAGGCCATCTCTAGCGCAGGTCATCTATAGCTTAAATCAACTTTAGCGTAGGCCATCTCTAGCGCAGGTCTCTGTAGCTTAAATCAACTCTATCGTAGGCCATCTCTAGCGTAAGCCATCTGTAGAGCAGGTCATCTCTAGCGTAGGCCATCTCTAGCGGTAGGCCATCTCTAGCGCAGGTCATCTCTAGCGTAAGCAATCTAGTGCAGGTCATCTCTTGAGTAGGTCATTTCTAGCGTAGGTCATCTCTAGCGTAGGCCATTTCTAGCGTAGGTCATACCTAGCGTAGGCCATTTCTAGCGTCATCTCTAGCGTAGGCCATCTCTAGCGTAGGCCATCTCTAGCGTAGATCATTTCTAGCATAGGCCATCTCTAGCGTAGGCCATCTCTAGCGTAGATCATTTCTAGCATAGGCCATCTCTAGCGTAGGTCATCTCTAGCGTAGGCCATCTCTAGCGTAGGCCATCTCTAGCGTAGGTCATCTCTAGCGTAGGCCATCTCTAGCGTAGATCATTTCTAGCATAGGCCATCTCTAGCGTAGGTCATCTCAAGGGAAGTCCAGGTGACTGAATATTGCCTGAATGTAATCTTTTTATTTTTTCCCACCGGTAACTGTGTGCTCAGTTGTCCCTCGCCATGCAGGCAGATATCCTTCTACTTCAGATGTACTCTCATTTTTATCGTCGAGAGTGTTACCTTTTTGAGCAGTATTTTTTCTATCAAATTTCTCCCATGGTAATGACCATTTTTGGCCTACACTTATCGATTTCCAATTGCCAAGGGTTCTTTAACGTTCACAAAATACACACGAGATCTCCTAAATAGGGAAGTATTGGATGCAGGGAAAATGCATTACTACTTACCAAATGCAATCATATGATCTTAAAAGAATGGTAAGAAACAAAAATGGCTTGGAGAGTGTTTATTGAAGACCTTTGCTCTACAAAGGGAGCCGCGACAGCTCAGTGGTTAGTGAACTGGACTACAAAGGACAAGAGGTAGGGTTCGATCCTAACTGACGGCTTTCGGGTTCACCCAGCCTTAAATGGGTACCGGATATTTTATGGGAAAGTAAAGCGGCACGGGCGTAATACCGACCACATTACCTCAAAAATCATGTTCTGAAGGTCTGTAAAATGTATGGTAACTAAAACCATATTCCATATTCGCCACTTGGCGTGACGGGGGCTCTAGACTTTTTACTTTATGCTCTACAAAGAGCTGAAAGGAAGTAGAAGTGGAAGAAGAAGAACAACAACTACAAATGCAATAATCTTTTATCTGAAATTAAAATAACAATAGTACAATACATTTTTTTTAAATGGGCTGGAATTGTTCGGACAAATCAAACTGTGTAAACAAAACATAATCCAAAACAAGTTTTTTGTTATTCCAATCACAACTTGCTAAGACGAAATGTTCTCTCTAGGCTCAACCACAGCCGACTACAGATTGACGTAAATCCTGGTCTGGTTGGACACGTTTATCTTTTTTTTACGTAAATCCTGGTCTGGTTGGCCACGTTTATCTTTTTTTACGTAAATCCTGGTCTGGTTGGCCACGTTTATCTTTTTTTACGAAAATCCTGGTCTGGTTGGACACGTTTATCTTTTTTTACGTAAATCCTGGTCTGGTTGTACACGTTTATCTTTTTTTTCGTAAATCCTGGTCTGGTTGGCCACGTTTATCTTTTTTTTACGAAAATCCTGGTCTGGTTGGCCACGTTTATCTGTTTTTAGAGTCAGGTATACTTCTTGTGGAGGCGAAGGCGCCCCCCCCCCACCCCCAGCACCAGAGCTGGAAGTTGTCAGCGACCCACAGCTAATGGCTTGCGCCAGGATCGGTGAACCAAAACCAACCAGACCCTGCTCCACCTCTCCGTGGTGACTCCTGTAACAGACTGACCTGTCTAGTCTGACCAAGCGAGCATGGATCGAAGAGGGAAGCCAACCCGGTACTCAAAAATGTCGTGCTGAAGTCGGATGTGTTTGGCCGAAAGGCGCAAATATAACAGTTATACTGCAAACCGCAACACAACGCAGACACGTCCACTTAACGTCCTTTTAAGGACGGATGACGAAGTAGAGTTTCTACAGTCTGCGAATACTCTAGATTACTTTAGTCATCGGGCGAACGCAAGCATACTTCTTGTAATTATACTCAAACACAGGTAATTGTTTTTTTTTTATAAATTGAAAAAAAATATCAAATTACTTATTTAATTAAATAACCCGCGATGTTGAGAAATGAAATAATTTTGACAATAAACAAGTTGAAACAGCAACATATCAACTTGCGATATCCAATACTTCTATCCCTGATTCGTCTAAAAGGGTTTGTTTAAAAATCGCGAATTGCAACATTAACTTCAAAGGAAACGAATTAAACATGTCTATGGTCACCGTAATGGTTCCCTAGACCAGCCGTGCGCAAATCTTACGGTCTGCTGTTTGATGTGCGACGGGGATAATTTGACGACTGACTGTGTGTCTATATGTTCGGAATTGGAGTCAACAACGATGGCCTAACATCATCAAGTGCTACGACGATCATCATTTTCAAGAGGACGTGACTTACCGGTATATGGGGAAAGGCGGTGTGAACAGTTGGAGGCTGTGCATGAAAAGTGTTCCTTGTTGCAGTTTCCTCATATTACAAGTCGCATGTCTGTGTTAGTCACCTCTAGTGACTCGGGCAGATGGTGCTCGTAAACCTGGGAAGGTCGACCATCTAGGGCAGAATCCCCCTACAAAAGATCATCTGCTGCCTTGCAGGAAGATTGGGGACAATCAAAGGTTAAGGAAAGCAAACCTGAGCAAAATGCTGGCTGAAATCGGATGCACTGGGCCACTGGCGCAGAACACAGTGCAACGTTTTAACAGGTATTCAAGAGGAGTGGATCTAACAGGCTTAAACAGACAGCTGTCTTCGTGCGAGAGTCTGGAGTCCTACTCTGATTGAGTCATGATCGCAGAGAGAGAGAGAGAAAGAGAGAGAGAGAAACATGTCTATTTATTTAATCTGGATGATGGTTTTATCACTTGGCAAGATCTGTACGGCTTAAAACAATCCACACATCTTTTAACAACGGCTACAAAAATTATCATCATCATCATGTGCCATGCCGGTTGGCGTAGGTGATCATGTCCTTCCACAATCTTCTACCTACAGTGCATCGTATCAATTCTGTTGTTGACTGTTTTCCACGCCATGACACCACGCTATCCAGTATTTTCTCCCTTTGTCGTCCGCGATCTCTCTTTCCTTTTATTTTGCCAGTTGTAACCAAGTATTCCAACTTTCCTCTTCTCATGATGTGTCCGAAAAATGTTGATTGTTTCTTTCTGATGTTTTTTAGGAGTTCCCTTTTTGTGTTGCCTTTTTGAGAATTTCCTCATTGGTCTTTTTAGCTGTTCATGGAACTTTCAACATTCTTCTGAGAAATCCCATCTCTGTGGCCACTAATCGTCTTTTCATTTGTTTGTCTACTGTCCATGATTCGCTTCCATAGGTCAGAATTGGTTCTATACAGCACCGATGAACTCTCTTTCTCACGTCTATTGACATAGGTTTGTTGCGTAAGATGTACGAAAATTATAGAGATGGAAAAAGACCAAGAGGAAGACCCAGAAGAAGATGGATAGATGCAGTGACAGAGACATGTAACAACAAAGGAAAATCACTAATTCAGACAGTTCGAGCAGCTCAAGAACAACAAATGATATAAACCACGACACCTCTTAGGTATCAGTGAGAAAGAGAAAAGAAGAAGATGGATAGATGCAGTGATAGAGACATGTAACAACAAAGGAAAATCACTAATTCAGACAGTTCGAGCAGCTCAAGAACGACAAATGATATAAACCACGACACCTCTTAGGTATCAGTGAAGGAGAAAAGTAGAAGAAGATGGAGATAACCAAGTAAATGTGTCTTCCGTGCCTTGCTAGGCCTATGGGAATATTGTGTTCTATCTAAAGTCGTTTAGAGACGAAGGCGGCACATAGGGCAGACTTTCTACAGTCTCTGTGTTCGGCGGTCCCTGTTATTATTTGTAAGACTTTGCATTGGACCCACACTGTACCTTGCATCCCGGGAAACCGTTTATCTCGACAAGTGATTTGATGCCTGCTTTTTTTGCCTTTCACCTCAGTGTTCTTTTTAGTGTCTCTCTGGGTCGGACCCCTTTTTCCTTTACCTTCGGATTCTCATTTGATGGCCCGCTTGGAGGTTCCCTTGTCTCTTCTCTCCACATATGACCATTGTCTTCTCTTAATTATAGATGATATTTTTGGATGCCATTTCCTTTATTTCCGTGACAGTAGTCTTATTGTTCCATTATTGTCAAAGACACATTTTTACACCCAGTTGGGATTTTTATTTATGATTTCTCTCTGCGGCAACCACCCCTGGTCTCAGCAGCGAGGTCCGGCTTGAAATGTCAATTACTCATAGTAAAAAGTAAAGTAAAGTACCCCCGTCACACCAAGTGGCGTATAGGGAAATATGGTGTTAGTGACCCTATATTTTACCAGCACATGATTTTTGGGGTAATGTGGTCGGTATTACGCCCGTGCCGCTTTACTTTCCCAGAAAAAAATCAGGTACCCATTTAAGGCTGGGTGAACCCAGAGCCGTCGGTTGGGATCGAACCCTACCCCTTGTCCTTTGTAGTCCAGTTCACTAACCACTGAGCTGTCGCGGCTCCCGTCAATTACTCATGGACGGAAAAAATATGAGTACCTCCGAAGATGGAGTTATCTGCCTGTGCAGCGTGGGGCCCCTTTGCACACGGCTGCCAGGAAAAAAACGGATTAACGCACAAAATTCAGTTCCTAGTCTCTAGGGACTTCGTCAGAGGTAAAAGCTGGCGAACGAAACAAAAAAAAACAAAGAAAATGTGGGCAGATTTATCCCTGGAGATCGTCCATTTTTTGGCCTAATTACCTTCGACCTTGAACTGCCAAGGGTTCTTTAACGTGTGCCAGTGCACACGGAACCTCTTGTTTACATCCGAGAAGGCCAGGCATTGACTACACCACCAAGAAATTTGGGGATATGGTCAGTACCACGCCATATCACCTTTACTTCCCGAGAAAAATCTCCAGTGTCAGTGTTTAGAGTAAGTGTGAACCTTGGAGATTTGTCCTAAAAAAAATATTCCATTTCTAGGATTTGAACCCAATCACTTCTGATCAAGAAGCGAACGTGCTGACAATTCACTCAAAGGAAGCTTCAAAAACCGTCTACCAAGACAGATCAGGCATTCCCAATAAATAATTTATTGGTGGGATGACAAAGACTCTAGTAATCCACAAAAAGTAATCTATTCTTGGAATGTTAAATACTCTAGTAGTCCACAAAATATAATCTATTGGTGGAATGATAAATACTCTAGTAGTAATCCACAATATATAATCTATTGGTGGAATGTTAAATACTCTAGTAGTCCACAAATATAATCTATTGGTGGAATGATAAATACTCTAGTAATCCACAATATATAATCTATTGGTGGAATGATAAATACTCTAGTAATCCACAATATATAATCTATTGGTGGAATGTTAAATACTCTAGTAGTAATCCACAATATATAATCTATTGGTGGAATGATAAATACTCTAGTAATCCACAATATATAATCTATTGGTGGAATGATAAATACTCTAGTAATCCACACACAAAATTACGTGTTGCTATTCCCGTTTAGTGTATGTTTTACTTCTGACGTGTGGATGAACTGTGATTACCGATATTTAAGTGGAATATGATTTATTCTTCATTGTGTTGTGTGTTCGCGGTTCAGTAGCCAAGCACATGGTTCTACAAAAATGTTGCCAGCAAACCGGTTATGTTCACCCATATGTGAAAGTCTGTGACGGTGGATGGGGCGGATGAATCAAAAATGATCAACGGCCCAGAAAGCGAAAACAACAAAGTGTGTGGTACACAAGAGGCATGTTTAGAACACGAAAGGCGAATATGGCAGACCACCGTGAAAGAGATTGGAGCCTCATCACGTACTAGTCCAGAGGAAGCCATGGAGAGGAATTTGAACTTATGTCGGAGGAAAGATCTTAAAATAAGTACTTGGAACGTTAGGACTCTATATCAAGAAGGAAATTGGAAAATCTGATTCAAGAAGCAGAACGAATAAATATAGATATTTTAGGCATATCAGAGACAAGATGGAAAGAATGTGGGTACATAGAGGACGAAAAATATACATTTATATACTCAGGAAATAGCCTTTGAAATGTGGATATATAGAAGAATAGGTAGAGTTGGATGGAAGGAAAAGAAAACAAACGATGAAGTCTTAAAACAACTAAAAATGAAAAGAGAACTACTAAGCACAATTCAAACAAGACAAATGTGATTTTTGGGCCATGTTAAAAGACACAACAGCCTACTAAAAGTAATATTAGAAGGGAAAATACAAGGTAAAAGAGGCAGAGGCAGACCAAGACTAACATGGACGAGTAACATCAAAAGATGGACAAATCAACCTATGACAACCTGCACCATCAAAGAAAGAGACAGAGCAGAATGGCGCTCCATGGTAGCCAACCTTCGTTGCGGAGAAGGCACTCGATGATGATGATGATGATGATGAATCCACAAAAAATAATCTATTCTTGGAATGTTAAATACTCTAGTAATCCACAAAAAATAATCTATTCTTGGAATGTTAAATACTCTAGTAATCCACAAAAAATAATCTATTGTTATAATGTTAAATACTCTAGTAATCCAACAAAATAATCTATTGTTATAATGTTAAATACTCTAGTAATCCACACAAATAACCTATTGTTATAATGTTAAATACTCTAGTAATCCACAAAAAATAATCTATTGTTATAATGTTAAATACTCTAGTAATCCACAAAAAATAATCTATTCTTGGAATGTTAAATACTCTAGTAATCCACACAAAATAATCTATTGTTATAATGTTAAATACTCTAGTAATCCACAAAAAAATAATCTATTCTTGGAATGTTAAATACTCTAGTAATCCACAAAAAATAATCTATTGTTATAATGTTAAATACTCTAGTAATCCACAAAAAATAATCTATTGCTTGACTTCTAAACACTCTCTGGCACGTGTCAGTAAAAAAAGTCAGTCGAGCGGGGAACTGCTGCCAAATTCCTCTAGACCAACATTGATAGATTCATTTAAAAAGGTAAGCGGCTTGCAATCTCATTAGAGCGAAGAAAGTGTCGCCGTTGAGAGTCGAGGTGAGTTATGTATATTTTGCTTATCTGATAACCTCTCCTGCTTTTCTGTTACCTAGTGTTTCTAGTAAGACGGGGATGCATCCTATCACCAAGCTTGTTCAATTTATACACTGAGCAAATCTTTAAAAACATCACAGAGATGACAGGTAAAAAGTAACGTAAAGAGCCACGTCACGCGAAGTGGCGTATAGGGAATAGGGTGTTAGTCGCCATATATTTTACAGACCTTCAGCACATGAATTGTGGGGTAATGTGGTCGGTATTACGCCCGCGCTGAAACCACCCCTGGTCTCAGCAGCGAGGCCCGGCTTGAAACGTCAAATACTCCTCGACGAAAAAAATATGAGTACCTCCGAAGTCGGAGTTATCTGCCTGTGCGGCGAGGACCTATGTGCGCACGGCTGCCAGGGAAAAATGGATTAACACGCAAAATTCAGTTCCTAGTCTCTAGGGACTTCGTCAGAGGTAAAATCTGGCGAACGAAAAAAATATATTCCACCATTCCGTCTATTTTATGGTCGGCCTTTGCTTCTGGTATTTTCTTAGTAAAAGGTAAAGGTAAAGTACGAGACTTGAACCGGCGTCTTAGCACGCGAGTTTCCACCCATATGTGCTCGGCCGCCTATCCAGAAATGTTCGGATATTTCTGTATAGTGTAGCCTCAAGCATCGAAACTCAGATGTGAAGCGACATTCCTCACCTTCCCAGGGTAATACCCTGGTACCCATTTCTGCCAACGGCTGGGTCGACCGTGGGGGGTATTTTTTTTCCCCAACCACGAGTACAACTCACACTGCTCCCAGCGGGAATCGAACACGGGTTGTCCGAACCAGTCCAGTAGTCCAGTCGGGTGGTTTTCCAAACTCGGCTACCGACGCCCCCAAATTTTCTTAGTGTTTAACTGAAGGCTCGTTGTATTTTTATCTTGCTGTCTATCACGCGACAATACCTTTTTTTTCCATCGGTTGTTTCTTTATGTATTCAATGGCGGAAATTCCTTACATTTTTATCCAAGCTGCTCACTTTTGGTCTTATCCCTCAGGCTGTTTCCTGCCACGCTCTCAACTTATTTCAGTGTTGGTTAATCTGTTATTATTAATCTTGAGTCTAGGGTCCAGGTCTGGTATTGGCAAATTCACTGAATAGTAAAAGTAAATTTAAGTAAAGTGCCCCGTCACGTCAAGTGGCGTATAGGGAATATGGTGTTAGTGACCACATTTTTTACAGACCTTCGGCACATGATTTTTGGGGTAATGTGCTCGGTATTACGCCCGTGCCGCTTTACTTTCCCAGAAGAAAAAAAAAAATCCGGTACCCATTTAAGGCTGGGTGAACCCGGAAGCCATCGATCGGTATCGAACCCGACCTATTGTCCTTTGTAGTCCAGTTCACTAACCACTGAGCTATCGCGTCTCCGACTGTACTGAATAGCAAGGTGCAAAATACATAGCAATAAAATACGCTAATTAGTCCAAAAAATTGGAATCTTCTAGTATCTTTGATATTACTCTCTCACCCCTAGCACTGCCCTCGTGTCGTCCTCCGAGGCTCGTTTGCACAGAGACTCGTTTGTTGTCAATTTGAGAGAGTATAAACCTCTTAAGAAACAACAAGAAAATGCAAATCAATAACACGGTGAAATAACGAGGAAGGAAGGCGAGGGCTTATACCTGTTGAGGATTGAGTGAAAAAAAGGTTAATGGGACAGGAAATTCTAATTAATGTGATGTTTCTTAGCAACGAATGGGGACATTTTAGGGAAATTATCTGTGACCACATAATTTGGGAAGAAAGAGGGAGAAATGAGAGAGGTGCTTGGAAGAGATGAGTGGGGATGGAGGTTTTAGTTGAGGATGAGTGCATGGTGAGTGTATGTAATAGTTGAGGAATAGTGTATGATGAGGGAATGTAATAGTTAAGGATGAGGGGGGATAAGATGTGCTAGTTGAGAATGAGAAGTAATGGAAGGTTCAAGATGAGGGTGAGATGTGATGGGAGATTTTAACTGAGAGAAAGAGGTAATGGGTGATTCTAGGTGGGGATAAGAGGTGAAGGGAGGTTCGAGGTGAAGATATAAGTTAATCGGATGTTCTACGGATGAGAGATAATAAAATGTTCTAGATAAGGTTGCGAGATCATGGAATGTTCTAGTAAGTAGTAAAGTACCCCGTCACGCCAAGTGGCGTATAGGAAATATGGTGTTAGTGACCCTAAAGTTTACAGACCTTCGGCACATGGTTTTTGGGGTAATGTGGTCGGTATTACGCCCGTGCTGCTTTACTTTCCCAGAAAAAAATTCGGTACCCATTAAAGGCTGTGTGAACCGGAGCCGCCGGTTGGGATCGAACCCTGTCTCTTGTCCTTTGTAGTCCAGGTCACTAACCACTGAGCTATCGCGGCTCCCCATGGAATGTTCTAAATGAGTGTGAAATGTGATAGGAGGCTCAGACTTCGAAAAAAGGTGAAGAGGGTTAGTGGTTGAAGGGTGAGTGGTTGAAGGGTGAGTGGTTGAAGGGTGAGTGGTTGAAGGGTAAGTGGTTGAAGGGTGAGGGTTGAAGGGTGAGTGGTTGAAGGGTGAGTGTTGAAGGGTGAGGGGTTGAAGGGTGAGTGGTTGAAGGGTGAGTGGTTGAAGGGTGAGTGGTTGAAGGGTAAGTGGTTGAAGGGTGAGGGGTTGAAGGGTGAGTGGTTGAAGGGTGAGTGGTTGAAGGGTGAGGGGTTGAAGGGTGAGTGGTTGAAGGGTGAGTGGTTGAAGGGTGAGTGGTTGAAGGTGAGTGGTTGAAGGACGAGTGGTTGAAGGGTGAGTGGTTGAAGGGTGAGTGGTTGAAGGGTAAGGGGTTGAAGGGTGAGTGGTTGAAGGGTGAGTGGTTGAATGGTGAGTGGTTGAAGGACGAGTGGTTGAAGGGTGAGTGGTTGAATGGTGAGTGGTTGAAGGTGAGTGGTTGAAGGGTGAGTGGTTGAAGGGTTAGTGGTTGAAGGGTGAATGGTTGAAGGGTAAGGGGTTGAAGGGTGAATGGTTGAAGGGTGAATGGTTGAAGGGTGAATGGTTGAAGGGTGAGTACCGAGAACATAGACTTGGTGAAGGGCAATAGCAGCGAGGAAGATCACTGGCCCCATCACCACGAAATAATGTGGCCTGTTAAGGTGGGGTTTGAATATTTCACTCCCACAATTTTATATTGCAGGGCAAGTTTAAAAAGAATAACAATTTTCAACTCAAATGTTAAGTCGGTCCTATTATATGGCTGTGAAACATGGAGAAAAACAAAATTGACAATCATGAAGATACAGACTTTCATTAATGGATGTTTACGAAGAATAAAAGGATGGAAATGGCAGGACAAAATCACTAACATAGAATTATGGAAATGTAGTAGTCAAATACCAGTGGATAAAGAGATACAGCGAAGACGATGGCGTTGGATAGGACACACACTACGAAAGCCAACTGAGAGTATTACACAACAGGCCCTTTTTGGAATCCCCAGGGGAAAGACAAAGAGGAAGACAAAGGAATTCTTGGAGAAGACAGACAGAAGCAGAGATGAAGATGATGGGAAGACATGGAATGATCTTACAAGAATGGCAAGAAATAGAACGACTTAGAAAGTGTTTGTTGAAGACCTATGCTCCACTGGGAGCTAAAAAGTAGAAGAGAGAAGAAGACAATTTTATACTGCAGGACATGTTTTATCTAATTAGTTTGAATGACTCAGTATATAGGTTATATTTCTTCAATTATCAAGGCAACTAATGTAGCAATGACAACGGATGTGCATCGATCCGCGAATTTAATTGTTAAGTTGAGAACGTGTGGTTGACTAACCTGTACTGGCTTCATTGGTAGTCCAAACATGGCGGCTGTCTGGGCATGCGGGTACTATCTGTGGGGTGAGAAAGGAAGTTAGTGGGAGTGGGTGTACGGGTGTATTAGCTTGTTGAATTGTGAATTAGGGGTGGGTAGGTGAGTGAGTTATTTAGGTGTTTATGTGAATTGGCTGATGATTGAGTGAGTTAGTGGGTGAATTATAACGGATTTAGGTGAATTGGCTGATGATTGAGTGACTCAATGGTTGAGTCATTTAGGTGATAGGTGAGTTTGTTAGTGAGTTAATGTGTGAGTAGTGAGTGAGGTAATAATTTATGCAGTAGGTGAATTAGCAGTTTTGTGGGTAAGTGGGCTGTTTAGGTGGTAAAGAGTTAGTTGGTGGGTGGATGCGAAATTTAAGTGGTAGAGTAGTAGCTGGAAGGTGAGTGGCTTACTTGAATGAATGATGAGTCGATTTGTGAGTGAGTGAGTGGGTTACTTCAGTGGTAGGTGAATTAGTTGGTAGGTGAGTGAGTGGGTTACTTCAGTGGTAGGTGAATTAGTTGGTGGGTGGATGCGATATTTAAGTGGTAGAGTAGTAGCTGGAAGGTGAGTGGCTTACTTGAATGAATGATGAGTCAATTGGTGAGTGAGTGAGTGGGTTACTTCAGTGGTTGGTGAATTAGTTGGTGGGTGGATGCGATATTTAAGTGGTAGAGTAGTAGCTGGATGGTGAGTGGCTTACTTGAATGAATGATGAGTCAATTGGTGAGTGAGTGAGTGGGTTACTTCAGTGGTTGGTGAATTAGTTGGTGGTGGATGCGATATTTAAGTGGTAGAGTAGTAGCTGGAAGGTGAGTGGCTTACTTGAATGAATGATGAGTCAATTGATGAGTGGCTTACTTGAATGAATGATGAGTCAATTGGTGAGTGAGTGAGTGGGTTACTTCAGTGGTTGGTGAATTAGTTGGTGGGTGGATGCGATATTTAAGTGGTAGAGTAGTAGCTGGATGGTGAGTGGCTTACTTGAATGAATGATGAGTCAATTGGTGAGTGAGTGAGTGGGTCTTCAGTGGTTGGTGAATTAGTTGGTGGGTGGATGCGATATTTAAGTGGTAGAGTAGTAGCTGGAAGGTGAGTGGCTTACTTGAATGAATGATGAGTCAATTGATGGTGGGTTACTTGAGTGGTAGGTGAATTATTGGTGGGTGAGTGAGTGGGTTACTTGAGTGATAGGTGAATTAGTTGGTGGGTGGATGCGATATTTAAGTGGTAGAGTAGTAGCTGGATGGTGAGTGGCTTACTTGAATGAATGATGAGTCAATTGGTGAGTGGTTACTTGAGTGGTAGGTGAATTATTTGGTGGTGAGTGAGTGGGTTACTTGAGTGGTAGGTGAATTAGTTTGTGGGTGAGTGAGTGGGTTACTTGAGTGGTTGATGCGTTAGTTGGTGGGTGAGTGAGTGGGTTACTTGAGTGGTAGATGAGTTAGTTGGTGTGTGAGTGAGTGGTTTTACTTGAGTGGTAGATGAGTTAATTGGTGGGTGAGTTAGTGGTTTACTTCAGCTGTAGGTGAGTTAGCTTGTGGTTAGTGAATGGGTTACTTGAATGAATGATGTGTTAATTGGTGGGTGAGTGAGTGGGTTACTTGAGTGGTAGATGATTCAGTTGGTGGGTGAGTGAGTGGGTTACTTGAGTGGTAGATGATTAGTTGTGGTTTAGTGAATGAGTGGGTTACTTCAGTAGTAGATGAGTTAGTTGGTGCGTGAGTGAGTGGGTTACTCGAGTGGTAGATACATTAGTTGATGGGTGAGTGAGTGGATTACTCGAGTGGAAGGTGAGTTAGTTTATGGGTGAGTGAGTGGGTTACTTGAGTGGTAGATGAGTTAGTTGGTGATTTAGTGAATGAGTAGGTTACTTCAGTTGCAGGTGAGTTGGTTTTTGGTGAGTGAGCGGGCACCTAGAGTGGTAGGTGAGTTAGTTGGTGGGTAAGTGAGTGGCTTACTTGAGTGGTAGATGAGTTAGTTGGTGGGTAAGTGAGTGGCTTACTTGAGTGTAGGTGAGTTAGTTGGTGGGTAAGTGAGTGGCTTACTTGAGTGGTAGGTGAGTTAGTTGGTGGTAAGTGAGTGGCTTACTTGAGTGTAGGTGAGTTAGTTGGTCGGTAAGTGAGTGGCTTACTTGAGTGTAGGTGAGTTAGTTGGTGAGTGAGTGAGTGGGTTACTTGTATGCTATATGAGTTAATTGGTGGGTGAATGAGTGGGTTACTTGAGTGAATGATGAGTT
Organism: Megaustenia siamemsis; assembly: GCA_032433765.1. Lineage (NCBI taxonomy): Eukaryota > Metazoa > Mollusca > Gastropoda > Stylommatophora > Ariophantidae > Megaustenia > Megaustenia siamemsis. The sequence goes on from JAVIAB010000104.1 coordinate 9,759,249, forward strand.
AGTTGGTGGTAAGTGAGTGGGTTACTTGAGTGGTAGATGAGTCAGTTGGTGAATGTGTGAGTGGGTTATTTGAGCGTTAAATAAGTTAGTTTGTGGGTGAGTAAGTGGGTTACTTGAGTTGGTATATGAGTAAGTGAATTATTTAGGTGGTGGATGAGTTAGTGGTTAGGTGGTTAGATTTGTGGGTGAGTAAGTTAATCGGTTAGTTGGTGGGTGAGTGAGTTAATCGGTTAGTTGGTGGGTGAGTGAGTTAATCGATTAATTGATGGGTGAGTGAATTAATTGGTTAGTTGGTGGGTGAGTGAGTTAATCAGTTAGTTGGTGGGTGAGTTAGTTAATGGGTTAGTTGGTGGGTGAGTGAATTAATCGGTAGTTGGTGGGTGAGTGAGTTAATCAGTTAGTTGGTGGGTGAGTTAGTTAATCGGTTAGTTGGTGGGTGAGTGAGTTAATCGGTTAGTTGGTGGTTGAGTGAGTTAATCGGTTAGTTGGTGGGTGAGTGAGTTAATCCGTTATTTGGTGGGTGAGTGAGTTAATCGGTTAGTTGCTTGGTGAGTGAGTTAATCGATTAGTTGGTGGGTGAGTGAGTTAATCGGTTAGTTGCCGGGTGAGTGAGTTAATCGGTTAGTTGGTGGGTGAGTGAGTTAATCGGTTAGTTGGTGGGTGAGTGAGTTAATCGATTAGTTGGTGGTGAGTGAGTTAATCGGTTAGTTGCCGGTGAGTGAGTTAATCGGTTAGTTGGTGGGTGAGTGAGTTAATCGGTTAGTTGGTGGGTGAGTGAGTTAATCGGTTAGTTGGTGGGTGAGTGAGTTAATCGGTTAGTTGGTGGGTGAGTGAGTTAATCGGTTAGTTGGTGGGTGAGTGAGTTAATCGGTTAGTTGGTGGGTGATAAAGCTAATCGGTTAGTTGGTGGGTGAGTGAGTTAATCGGTTAGTTACTTTGTGAGTGAGTTAATCAGTTAGTTGGTGGTGAGTGAGTTAATCGGTTAGTTGGTCTGTGAGTGAGTTAATCGGTTAGTTGGTGGGTGAGTGAGTTAATCGGTTAGTTGGTGGGTGAGTGAGTTAATCGGTTAGTTGGTGGGTGAGTGAGTTAATCGGTTAGTTGGTGGGTGAGTGAGTTAATCGGTTAGTTTGTGGGTGAGTGAGTTAATCGTTTAGCTGGTGGGGAAGAAAGATTGTTGGTCGGTGTGTGCATGAGTTAGCAGATTATTCGGTCAATTAGTTGGTGAGTTATTTAGTTCGTGGGTTGTGAGCTAATTAGTATTTTGGTTGCTGGATAGGTTTGTTAATTGATGAATGAGTTTGTTGGTGGGTTATGAATTAGTGAATAGATGGGTGAGTTAGTTGGTACTTGGCCAGGTGGGTATTTTTTGTATTGGTGAGTGTACGAGTGGGCGTGAAAAAGAGTGAATGAGTATTTGGTGGGTGAATGAGTGAGTGAGTGTATTTTTTGTTAACCTGTAATGCACAACAAATAATGTTAACAACTGAATGTCCTGACAGCCTGTGAACAAGTACAAGTACAAGTACAAGTACAAGTACAAGCACAAGTACAAGTACAAGTACAAGTACAAGTACAAGAACAAGACAAGTACAAGTACAAGTACAAGTACAAGTACAAGAACAAGTACAAGTACAAGTACAAGAACAAGTACAAGTACAAGTACAAGAACAAGTACAAGAACAAGTACAAGTACAAGAACAAGTACAAACAAGTACAAGAACAAGTACAAGTACAAGTACAAGAACAAGTACAAGTACAAGTACAAGTACAAGAACAAGTACAAGTACAAGAACAAGTACAAGAACAAGTACAAGAACAAGTACAAGTACAAGTACAAGAACAAGTACAAGTACAAGTACAAGCACAAGTACAAGTACAAGTACAAGCCGAAGAGGTAGAAGATGGAGAAGACATAGGAGAAGGAAGAAAGCATTAGAAGAAGTGGTAGGAGATGAATATATGGAGAAATAGGAGGGAGGGATGTAAAAAAATATGAAGAGAATAATATAATGAGAAATAGGAGACGGAGAAATGTGAGAAGCATATAAGGAGAAATAGGTAGAGAAGACTTAAATTAGAAATAGTAGGAGAAGAATGTAAGGAGAAAGAAGATGGGGAGAATGTAAGGAGAAATATGAAAAGGAGAATAAAAGAGGAAATAGGAGTTGAGAAGTATGAGAAGAAATATGAGAAAGAGAATAAAAGGGAAAATATGAACAGAAGAATACAAGGAGAAATATGAGAAGAATCAAAGAAGAAACAAGAGGGGGAGAATAAAAGGAGAAATAGGAGAAGACTTCGAGGAGAAGTGGGAGGAGAAGAATGTAAGGAAAAGTGGGAGGAGCAGAATAAAAGGAGAACTATTATAGTCCGTTCAGAAATTCATAACCACACTTGAATTAGCTTTACGTGATAACCGTTTGTTATTTTGCTTTCAACTTTTGCATGTAATCTTATAATATTGATGTCGTTATAGAAATATTTTTTGCTCTGAGAAATTTGATCTAGTTTAAAAGTTTTCTTCTTTAGGCTATATTAAATTCACCCTGTTCGAATTTGACACCATTTTAGGATATATACATTAATTTGGTGCGGTCGTGGACGTAAAATAGTTTGGCTATTGCAGAAACACTAAGTTCAGGAAATCCCGTGCACAAAACTGAATTGTTATTGAACGACATGACGCACCACGGCCTGGGCATTAATTACCGAAGGGAAGGCGTATCTTTATTAATTTTGTGAAGACTCAGTAGACAATTTGTTGAAAAGGAGAAATAGGAGGGAGATAATGTAAGGAGATAAAGGAATAGGGGGAGGGGAGAAAATTAGGAAAATGTGAAAAGAAGGAAGAAAAGGATAGAAGAAGATAAGAAGGAGAGAATAAAGATAGTAAGATGGGAAGAGATTGTTATGAAGTAGACGGAGAGAATGGGGGGGGGGGGGAATAAATGAGGAAATAAGACGGACAAAAAATGGGGGGGGGAGGCGGGTTAATAGAGAAAAGGAGAAGAGAAAGGAAGAGGTTGCATAAACAGGAGGAGAACAAGTTGATAAATAAAGAGGAAGTGTGGGAGGAAGAGAAGAAGACCAAGAAGAGGAGGAAAATAAATGGAAGAATAATTTTGTAACAAATGATAAAACAGTTTTCCATACTTCACAACGGGTAGCAAATTTGAGATCAGCGAAATAATAATTCCTCTAGACATGGAAAGACAAATGCGGAAAGAGAGAAAGAAAGAAAGAAAGAAAGAAGGAAAGTAAGAAAGAAAGAAAGAAAGAGAGAGAGAGAGAGAGAGAAAGTTAGAAAGAAAGTAAGAAAGAATGAAAGAGAGAAAGTAAGAAATAAAGAGAGAAAAAAAGAAAGAAAATAATAATGAAAGAAAGAAAGAAAGAAAGAAAGAAAGAAAGAAAGAAGAAAGAAAGAAGAAGAAAAAGAAACAAAGAAAAAGAAAGTAAGAAAGAGAGAAAGAAAGAAAAGAAAGGAAGAAAGAGAAGAAGAAAGAAGAAAGAAAGTTAGAAAGTAAGAAAGAAAAAAAATAAGAAAGAAAGAAAGAAAGAAAGAAAGAGAAAAAAAAGAAAGAGAAAGAAAGAAGAAAGAAAGTTAGAAAGTAAGAGGAAAGAAAGAAAGAAAGAAAGAAAGAGAAAAGAAAGAAAGAAAGAAAGAGAAAAAAAGAAAGAAAGAAAGAAAGAAAGTTAGAAAGTAAGAAAGAAAGAAAGAAAAGTAAGAGGGAAAGAAAAGAAATAAAGAAAGAAGAGAGAGAAAGAAAGAAAGAAAGAAGAAAGAAAGAAAGAAAGAAAAAAGAACGAAAGAAAGAAAGAAAGAAGAATAAAAAGAAACAAAGAAAAAGAAAGTAAGAAAGAGAGAAGGAAGAAAGAGAAAAAGAAACAAAGAAAGAAATGTAAAAAAGAAGAAAGTAAGAGGAAAGAAAGAAAGAAAGAAAGAAAGAAAGAAAGAAATAAAGAAAAGAAAGAAAGAAAGAAAGAAAGAAAGAAAAAGAAAGAAAGTAAGAGGGAAAGAAAAAGAAAGAAAGAAAGAAAGAAAGAAAGAAAGAAGAAAAGAAAGAGAAAAAAAGAAAGAAGAGAAAGAAAGAAAGAAAGAAATAAAGAAAAGAAAAAAAAGAAAGAAAGAGAAAGAAAGAAAGAAAGAAAGAAAGAAAGAAAGAAAGAAAGAAAGAAAGAAAGAAAGAAAGAAAGAACGAACGAAAGAAGAAGAAAAAAAGAAACAATAATTCAGTGAACTCACCTTTAAGAATCTATATATAACATAAAAATAGCATGAGACTCTCGCTAACTGACTGTACCGAAGGAATGACACAGCCTCCATTAATTAGATAACTGTGTAATGTGATACTAGTCGTCAAAGCTGATTTGTTCTAACTTGCTTAGCAACAATAGAACTTCCAATAATGAGTTCCAATGTATTGTTTGTTCTATGCTATTACACGCTTTTCTCTCTCTCTCTCTCTCTCTCTCTCTTCTCTCTCTCTCTCTATTTCTTTCTTGTCCTTTTATCGTCACAGTATAGATGTGTGGAATTAGTAATTTCCCTCGCTTTATCTCTTCATTTTTCTTTCTATCTTCTTCTCCATCCCTCCACATCACTTTCTTTACCTCCATACCTCTTTCCAGTAAAGGACTCCTCCTCATTCCTCTCTCTCACTCTCTCTCTCTCTCCATTGCTCTCTCCATCTTAATCTACCTTTCTGACCATCTCTTCCCATATCTCTCTCTATGTCTCTCCATCTATTTCTCTCCACCTCTCCTTCCAGTTCATTTTCACCTTTCTCTCTCAATCTCATCATTTCTCTCGCCATCTTTCTCCACATCTCTCCATCTTTCTCTTCATCTTTCTCCACCTTTCTCCACATTTCTCCATCTTTCACTCCATCTTTCTCTTTTTTCTCCGTCTTTTGCTTTATCTATCTTCATCTTTCTCCACATTTCTCCATCTTTCTCTTCATCTTTCTCTTCATTTCTCCATCTTTCTCTTCATCTTTCTCCGCCTTCCTCCACATTTCTCCATCTTTCACTCCATCTTTCTCTTTTTTCTCCGTCTTTGCTTATCTATCTTCATCTTTCTCCACATTTCTCCATCTTTCTCTTCATCTTTCTCTTCATTTCTCCATCTTTCTCTTCATCTTCTCCGCCTTCCTCCACATTTCTCCATCTTTCACGCCATCTTTCTCTTCATTGCTCCATCTTTCTCTTTTTCTCCGTCTTTTTCTTGATCTACCTTCATCTTCTCCACATTGCTCCATCTTTCTCTTAATCTTTCTCTTCATTTCTCCATCTTTCTGTTCACATTTTTTCCGTCTTTCTCTATATCTTTCTCCATCTTTCTCTTCATCTCTCCATCGTTCTCTTCATTTTTCCACTTTTCTCCACCTTTTCTTAATTTCTCCATTTTTACATTCATTTCTTCCCATCGATTTCCTTTGTTCTGTCCCTCCATCTTTTTCCCCACTGTTTCTCCCCATCTCTCTCTCTCTCTCTCTCTCCATCTCTCCGTGTGGCATTGACTATTATAACTTCAACAGTTTCGCTGCAGTATTTTTTTCCTTATTTTCCAGAAAATGTAGAACACACAGGGTGAACCAAAAGTAGGTGGACAGTAAATGATAAAATTTATTTTGAGATTACATATACAATTACATTGACTACTACAATTACATTTTATTGTATATATAATACAATACAAAAGCATTCAAAAGAAACAAGAATAAATTTTAATAAATTTATTATAACATATAATATAACATAAATATCATTGTTTAAAATCGTATCATTTACTGTCAACCAACTTTAGGCTCACCCTGTATATTAAATATATTATTCCTCTTCTACCTGTCTAGTAGCTGCGCTGCCGGGCCCGCAAGGGGAGTAAAGAATTGTAGCTCTGCTCCCTGCCAGGCACGTTCGTAAAAGGCGGCTAAGGAGGGTTGGACATGGGACTGGATATCCTGTGCTGTAGGGAGAGTTGGGCATAGGACTGGCTATCCTAAACTTTGGGAGGGTTGGGTATAGGACTGGCTATCTTGCACTGTAAGGAGGGTTGGACATAGTACTGGATATCCTGTAATGTAAGGAGGGTTGGGCATGGGACTGGCTATCCTGTACTGGAGGGAGGGTTGGGCATGGGACTGGCTATCCTGTTGTGTAGGGAGGGTTGGGCATAGGAGTGGCTATCGTGTACTAGAAGGAGAGTTGGGCATGGGACTGGCTATCGTGTACTGTAAGGAGGGTTGGGCATAGTACCGGATATCCTGTGCTGTAGGGAGGGTTGGGCATAGGACTGGCTATCCTGTACTGTAGGGAGGGTTCGGCATGGGACTGGCTATCCTGTTGTGTAGGGAGGGTTGGGCATAGGAGTGGCTATCGTGTACTAGAAGGAGAGTTGGGCATGGGACTGGCTATCGTGTACTGTAAGGAGAGTTGGGCATAGGAGTGGCTATCGTGTACTAGAAGGAGAGTTGGGCATAGGGCTGGCTATCGTGTACTAGAAGGAGAATTGGGCATGGGACTGACTATCATGTACTGTAAGGAGAGTTGGGCATAGGACTGGCTATCGTGTACTAGAAGGAGGGTTGGGCATGGGACTGGCTATCATGTACTGTAAGGAGAGTTGGGCATAGGAGTGGCTATCATGTACTGTAAGGAGAGTTGGGCATAGGAGTGACTATCATGTACTAGAATTAGTGTTGGGCATGGGACTGGCTATCGTGTACTAGAAGGAGAGTTGGGCATCGGTCTGGCTATCGTGTACTAGAAGGAGAGTTGGGCATTGGACTGACTATATTGTACTGGAAGGAGGGTTGGACATGGGACTGGCTATCTTGTACTAGAAGGAGGATTGAGCATGGCACTGGCTATTGTGTACTAGAATGAGAGTTGGGCATGGGACTGACTATCGTGTAATAGAAAGAGAGTTGGTCATAGGACTGGCTATATTGTACTAGAAGGAGGGTTGGGCATGAGACTGGATATCGTGTACTAAAAGGAGGGTTGGGCATGAGACTGGATATCGTGTACTAAAAGGAGGGTTGGGGATGAGACTGGATATCGTGTACTAGAAGGAGGGTTGGGAATGAGACTGGATATCGTGTACTAGAAGGAGGGTTGGGCATGAGACTGGATATCGTGTACTAGAAGGAGGGTTGGGCATGAGACTGGATATCGTGTACTAGAAGGAGGGTTGGGCATGAGACTGGATATCCTGTACTGTAAAAAAAAAAAATAATCCGCAATAACTTCACAAATATGGACTGTTAAGTCAGTTCTATTGCATTGCTGTGAAATATGGAGAACAACCAAAATGACAACATGAAGATACAGACTTTCATTACTGGATGCTTGCGCAGAATAAAAGGATGGAAATGACAGGACAAAATCACTAACAGAATTATGGAAAAGTAAGAGGCAAATACCAGTGGATAAAGAGATACAACGAACGAAAACGATCGCTGGATAGGACACACACTGCGGAAGTCAACAGAGAGTATTACACAACACGCCCTTATCTTGCAATCCCCAAGGGAAAAAAAGATAAAGAGGAAGACCAAATATTCTCGGAGAAGGAAGATGGAAGCAGAGATGAAGAAAGATGGGGAAGACACGGAATAATCTTAAAAGAATGACAAGAAACATAACAGCTTGGAAAGTGTTTGTTGAAGACCCTAATGAATGTATTACATTCTCCTTATTCTTAAAATTGATATTTTATTAGAGTGGTTTCATAAGTTGACTCCACGCAAATATTTGAATTTTCTAGCTCCCACGAGGTCAGGGTCGACAATTCTGCTTCTGCTGTGCCAAGGTTTTTGAGTGGAAGAGGAAGTGGTTTGCCGGGTTGGTTGTTGTGGAGGGTTGATAAACAGTGGTTGACATTCTAAGTCTTCTTCTTCTTCTTTCCTTCCTCATTTACCTTTCAGCGTCGAGGGGAGATATAATTTGCGGTCCTTTGTTCTTCTGCTCGCCTCTGCTGCTGTTATGTTTCCTAGTGCTTCTAATATTCCATTGATCCATCTTTTTCGTGATCGACCCTTGGGTCTGGTGTTCTCGCAAAGTTTATTGAAGGCTCGTTGTGTTGTGTTTTGATCACTCTGCCTTGTCATGTGACCAAACCCTTTTATATGTTGTTTCATTATATATTCTATTGCGAGGGCTATTCCTAGCTTTTTTCTCAGTTCTTCATTCATGCTCTTGTCTCTCGTGCTGTTTCCTGCCATTCGTCTAACACATTTCATCTCAGTAGAGAATATTTTTCTTATTGTTCTTGCATCTAGGGTCCAGGTCTGGCATTGGTAGCACAACGTTGAGATGAAGATTGTATTGTAGAGTGCCCGATTTGCCTCTAGAGTTATTTCCTTGTTGGACAATAGTGGTGATAACTGTCCAATGATTTGAAAGGCCTTGATGCATCTTGATTCTATCTCTGCTGTTTGAGAATTGTCATTTGTCACTAAACTGCCTAGGTATTTAAATTCCTCTACTTGTTTTAATTGTCTGTCGTCTATAGTTATATTGATATTCTGTTTCTCTTTTACGATATTCATGACTTGTGTTTTGTTAATGTTGATTTACATGTTGTATTTTGTGCCTGTGCTGTTAAGTCTATTTAAGTGTTCTTGTAGGTCTTCTATTTTTTCATGTATTAGTGCCCGATCGTCTGCAAATAAAAGCTCGTTGATCTCCTCTGTTTCTGATGGGTTGGCTAACTTGCATATGTGGTCCATGTATGTAATAAACAGTAGGGGGGGGGGGGAATAGTACGCACCCCTGTCTTACACCTGATCTAACTTCGAAGTGGTCCGTGTAGCCTGTTGCTGTTCTGACTGTGCAGCTGCTGTTGATGCAGAGACTTTTAATTCGGTTGGTTAGATGTTGGCTTACTCCGTATGTTGTTAGTATTTCCCACAGTTGTTCTCTATTTACTCTGTCGAATGCCTTTACCTGGTCAATGAAAGCTATGTGCAATGAAAGCTATGTACATTCTAAGTGGCGTCCTGAAGTCAAGTTATTTACGTCTCAGAACTAGACAGCTCCATAGTCACATGTATACAAAATTCAAGATTAGCACCTCAGCCACATCTACATGTGGACAGGCTACCCAAACGGCTGAACACATACTTCAAGACCAAAGGATATATACATATATATATATATATATATATCCTTTTTTGTCTTTTCAGACTGTTTAGTGGAGGCTATTCTGTATGTTTTTTTTGTGAGGTTTTGTTTTGTCGAACAGCTTCTCTCGTGGCTAATATTTGACAAACACATTCGGCCATTCGGCCAAAGAATGGACAAGTCAGGCCAACTGATCCACAGGCTTTTCCATCTTCACTGTACAGTATTCACAATACGCCTTCAGGCGTACACGAAGTTTTTACTTACTAACTTATTGTTGCTATTTTGTTAGGTCAAGGTCAAGGTCAAGTACGAGACTTGAACCGGCGTCTTAGCACGCGAGTTTCCAACCATATGTGCTCGGCCGCCTATCCAGAAGTGTTCGGAGACTTCTGGATAGTGTCGCTTCAAGCATCACAACTCACAATGCGAAGCGGCATTTCTCGCCTTCCCAGAGTTCTACTCTGGTACTATTTCTGCCAGCGGCTGGGTCGACCGCGGTGGCATTTTGTCCACCCGCGTGTACAATTCACACTGCTTCTTGCAGGAATCGAACACCGGTTGTTCAAACGTCGGTAGCCCAGTCGGGTTTGTTAGGATTCCCATCAATTCTTGGTAATTTTCTATGTTTTCTATGCTTAGTTTAGTTTAGTTTAGTTTAGTTCAGTCTAGTGTAGTTTAGTTTGGTTTGGTTTAGTTTAATTTAATTTAGTTTAGTTTAGTTCAGTCTAATGTAGTTTAGTTTGGTTTGGTTTGGTTTGGTTTAATTTAATTTAGTTTAGTTTAGTTTAGCTTAGTTTAGTTTTAGTTTAGTTTTAGTTTAGTTTTAGTTTAGTTTTTAGTTTAGTTTAGTTTAGTTTGGTTTGGTTTGGTTTAGTTTAGTTTAGTTTAGTTTAGTTTAGTTTAGTTTTAGTTTAGTTTAGTTTAGTTTAGTTTAGTTTAGTTAGTTTAGTTTAGTTTAGTTTAGTTTAGTTTAGTTTAGTTTAGTTTTAGTTTAGTTTAGTTTAGTTTAGTTTAGTTTAGTTTAGTTTAGTCGACAAATCATCGTTTCTTCACAACGGACAACTCCATAGCTCTCATGTCCCCTCCTCGGCACGTTTCTCTATGAAGCACGCCTGTCACACGCTAGCAAAAAAGCACTGTAGATTGTTTCAGCTCAGAATCACGAACTCTGTTGTTACCGGCGAAGACATTGACACTCAACCTCCTTAGTCGCCTCTTATGGCACGCTCGGCAGGTGACAATGGCTTTACTTTCTTCCTCCCTGACAGAGGTTAAGGCCTCGATAGCCACACAGACGATGCCATCTTTGCACATGTCATCAAAGACATTGTCATTATCAACAAACTTGCATAAACTTCTCCCTATCGTTGTGGACACGTCTTCTTCCATAAATACGAGTTTGGAAATACGAGATAGAAAATACGAGATATGTATCGCCTGTTCTCTCTGAAGGCGGAGCTGACAGACCTGACTGTATCATCAACAAGATCTCAAAATATGAACGTAAGACATCAACACAGACATCGGCTTGAATCACTCCTGATGTTTCATTTCTACAATTTCGCAATTTCTGTTTTCAATTTCAAGTGAAAGTTGTAAACATGTCGACGTTTATTTATCTATTGGGCGCGAGTTCGATTCCCACGAGGGTTAAGGCTGTTTTTATTTCCTATTTAGACACTGACCTGCACGACATTATATGTGGGACGGAATGGTGTTTAAGGCCTTTATTCCTCATATCCATACGAGACCATTATTCGACAGCCACACAGGAGCTCTCTATTCTAGGTTCCCCCATGAGACCTGTATTTCAGATGACATATGAGACCATTATTCGACACCCACACAGGAACTCTCTATTCTAGGTTCCCCCACGAGACCTGTATTTCAGATGACATATGAGACCATTATTCGACACCCACACAGGAGCTCTCTATTCTAGGTCCCCCCATGAGACCTGTATTTCAGATGGCATATGAGACCATTATTCGACACCCATACAGGAGCTCTCTATTCTAGGTTCCCCCACGAGACCTGTATTTCAGATGACATATGAGACCATTATTCGACACCCACACAGGAGCTCTCTATTCTAGGTTCCCCCACGAGACCTGTATTTCAGATGACATATGAGACCATTATTTGACACCCACACAGGAGCTCTCTATTCTAGGTTCCCCCATGAGACCTGTATTTCAGATGACATATGAGACCATTATTCGACACCCACACAGGAGCTCTCTATTCTAGGTTCCCCCACGAGACCTGTATTTCAGATGACATATGAGACCATTATTCGACACCCACACAGGAGCTCTCTATTCTAGGTTCTCCCCACGAGACCTGTATTTCAGATGACATATGAGACCATTATTCGACACCCACACAAGAGCTCTCTATTCTAGGTCCCCCATGAGACCTGTATTTCAGATGGCATATGAGACCATTATTCGACACCCACACATGAGCTCTCTATTCTAGGTTCCCCCATGAGACCTGTATTTCAGATGACATATGAGACCATTATTCGACACCCACACAGGAGCTCTCTATTCTAGTTCCCCCATGAGACCTGTATTTCAGATGACATATGAGACCATTATTCGACACCCACACAAGAGCTCTCTATTCTAGGTTCCCCCACGAGACCTGTATTTCAGATGACATATGAGACCATTATTCGACACCCACACAGGAGCTCTCTATTCTAGGTTCCCCCACGAGACCTGTATTTCAGATGACATATGAGACCATTATTCGACACCCACACAGGAGCTCTCTATTCTAGGTTTCCCCATGAGACCTGTATTTCAGATGACATATGACCTTTTTTCAGACCTGACATATTACCTTTATTCCAGTTCTCACAATATCACATTTATTTAAAATACCCACATTTGACCTTTATTTCAGATACACACATATGGCCTTTATTCCAGATACCAACATATGACCTTTATTCCATATACCCACATATTACCTTTATTTAAGATACTCACTTATAACCTTTATTCCAGATACCCACATGTCACCTTTATTCCTGATACCGACATATGACCTTTATTTAAGATACCCAAATATGACCTTTATTCCAGATACCCGCATATGACCTTTAATTCAGATACCCACATATCACCTTTATTCCAGATACCAACATGTCACCTTTATTCAAGATACCCACATATCACCTTTTTTAAAGATACCCACATATAACCTTTATTTAAGATACCCACATATAACCTTTATTCCAGATACCCACATATAACCTTTATTCCAGATACCCATGTTTCACTTTTATTTAAGGTACCCACAAATCTTCTTTATTTTAGAACCTCCACATATAAACTTTATTTCAGAACCTCCATACATAAACTTTATTTCAGAACCTCCATACATAAAGTTTATTTCAGAACCTCCATACATAAAGTTTATTTCAGAACCTCCATACATAAAGTTTATTTCAGAACCTCCATACATAAACTTTAGTTCAGAACCTCCATACATAAACTTTATTACAGAACCACCAGATATAAAATTTATTTTAAAATCCTCACACATAAACATTATTTCAGAACCCAACATATATACTTTATTTAGGAATCCCCACATGTAAATTTTATTTCAGAACTTCCACATGTAAACTTTATTTTAGAACCCCCGCATATAAACTTTATTTCAGAACCCCCAGATATAAATATTATTTCAGAACCCGCAGATATAAAATTTATTTTACAAACCCCACACATAAACTTTATTTCAGAACTCCCAGATATAAACTGTATTTAAGAATCCCCAGACATAAACTGTATTTCAGAACCACCACACATAAACCTTATTTTAGAACCTCCACATATAAACTTTATTTCAGTACCCCCAGATATAAACCGTATTTCAGAATCCCTAGATATAAACTTTATTTCAGAACCCCTAGATATAAACTGTATTTCAGAACCCCTAGATATAAACTTTATTTCAGAACCACCACATGTAAACTTTATTTTACAAACCCACACATAAACTTTATTTCAGAACCCCCAGATATAAACTTTATTTCAGAACCACCACATGTAAACTTTATTTTACAAACCCCACACATAAACTTTATTGCAGAACCCCAAGAAATAAACTTTATTTCAGAACCCCCAGATATAAACTTTTTTCAGAACCCCCAGATATAAAGTTTATTTTAGAACCCCTAGATATCAACTGTATTTTAGAACCCCCAGATATCAACTTTATTTTAGAACCCCCAGATATAAACTTTATTTCAGAACCCCCAGATATAAACTTTATTTTAGAACCCCCCGATATAAACTTTATTTCAGAACCCCCGATATAAACTTTATTTTAGAACCCCCCGATATAAACTTTATTTTAGAACCCCCAGATATAAACTTTATTTCAGAACCCACAGATATAAACTTTATTTTAGAACCCCCAGATATAAACTTTATTTTAGAACCCCCAGATATAAACTTTATTTCAGAACCACCACATGTAAACTTTATTTTACAAACCCCACACATAAACTTTATTTCAGAACCCCCAGAAATAAACTTTTTTTCAGAACCCCCAGATATAAACTTTATTTTAGAACCCCCAGTTATAAACTTTATTTCAGAACCCCCAGATGTAAACTTTATTTCAGAACCCCCGCATATAAACTTTATTTTAGAACCCCTAGATATCAACTTTATTTTAGAACCCCCAGATATAAACTTCATTTCAGAACCCCAGATATAAACTTTATTTTAGAACCCCCAGATATAAACTTTATTTTAGAACCCCCAGATATAAACTTTATTTCAGAACCCCCAGATATAAACTTTATTTTAGAACCCCCGATATAAACTTTATTTCAGAACCCCAGATATAAACTTTATTTTAGAACCCCCAGATATCAACTTTATTTTAGAACCCCCAGATATAAACTTTATTTCAGAACCCCCAGATATAAACTTTATTTTAGAACCCCCCGATATAAACTTTATTTCAGAACCCCCCGATATAAACTTTATTTTAGAACCCCCCGATATAAACATTATTTCAGAACCCCCAGATATAAACTTTATTTCAGAACCCCCAGATATAAACTTTATTTTAGAACCCCCAGATATAAACTTTATTTCAGAACCCCCAGATATAAACTTTATTTTAGAACCCCCGATATAAACTTTATTTCAGAACCCCCAGATATAAACTTTATTTTAGAACCCCCAGATATAAACTTTATTTTAGAACCCCCAGATATAAACTTTATTTCAGAACCCCCAGATATCAACTTTATTTTAGAACCCCCCCCCCCCCGATATAAACTTTATTTCAGAACCCCCCGATATAAACTTTATTTTAGAACCCCCCGATATAAACTGTATTTCAGAACCCCCAGATATAAACTTTATTTCAGAACCCCCAGATATAAACTTTATTTTAGAACCCCCAGATATAAACTTTATTTTAGAACCCCCAGATATAAACTTTATTTCAGAACCCCCAGATATAAACTTTATTTTAGAACCTCCAGATATAAACTTTATTTTAGAACCCCCAGATATAAACTTTATTTCAGAACCTCTACACAAATCCCCGAACTTTCCCGAAGGATCCAAGAATGAGAAGAATTACGGAAACGATAGTTTTTGTATTTCCTTTTGTAGTTCAAGAGAGTTGATCATATTTTATCAGGCCCATAAAAACTGAGGTTACTATAGCAACGCTTTGGAAAACAACAAGAGACATAGAAACAAAGTTGAACGCGTTTGAAAATAAATGTCAAAGGAAAATATGTGGTATAGCCTGGAACGAATTCAAAACAAACGAGGAAATTAGATAAATCAACTATCAACCACTACTATAATCAGTAATAAAGAAAAGACATGTTGGACATGTGATGAGAAGAGATAATAATCGGATAGCAAAGCAAGTTCTCAAGTGAGAAACAACAGGTAAGATGAAAAGAGGCCGACTCAGAAAAACACCGAGAAGAACATTGAACAGAGAAATAAAGGCAGCAGGAATCGGCTGCCGTAATGAGATTAAGATGCTTGCACAGAACAGAGACAAATGGCGAAATTTGATAAACGATCTTTGCAAGGACTGACACTGCTAGATAGAACATTTAGAAACAGGGAAAAAGTGTCTGTGTATATGCCTCATGCGCCAACTACGGCTCGATAGAGAGACAGACGGACTGGCAGGCAGACAAGCAAGCAGGCAGGCAGACAGGCAGGCAGACAGACAGGCAGGCAGACAAGCAAGCAGGCAGGCAGACAAGCAGACAGACAGGCAGGCAGGCAGACAAGCAAGCAGGCAGGCAGGCAGACAAGCAGACAGACAGGCAGGCAGACAGACAGGCAGGCAGACAAGCAGGCAGACAGACAGACAGGCAGGCAGACAGACAGGCAGGCAGACAAGCAAGCAGGCAGACAGGCAGGCAGACAGACAGGCAGGCAGGCAGACAAGCAAGCAGGCAGGCAGACAGACAGACAAACAGACAAACAGGCAGGCAGACAAGCAAGCAGGCAGGCAGGCAGACAGACAGACAGACAGGCAGACAAGCAAGCAGGCAGGCAGACAGACAGACAGACAGACAGGCAGGCAGGCAGACAAGCAAGCAGGCAGGCAGACAGACAGACAGGCAGACAAGCAAGCAGGCAGGCAGGCAGACAGACAGACAGGCAGGCAGACAAGCAAGCAGGCAGGCAGACAGACAGACAGACAGGCAGGCAGGCAGACAAGCAAGCAGGCAGGCAGGCAGACAGACAAACAGACGGACGGACGGACGGACGGACGGACGGATGGACGGATGGACGGATGGATGGATGGATGGATGGATGGATGGATGGATGGATGGATGGATAGATAGATAGATAGATAGATAGATAGATAGATAGATAGATAGATAGATAGATAGACAGATAGACAGATAGACAGACAGTAAGGTATAAATTACTAAACTAAGTCTTGAAATTGTTACATCCCTCGCTTCTATTGTTACGGTTAACACCCTTTAAATCCAGATCACAATCTTCAGGGAATTATTTTAAAAGTGCACGCGTATCTAAAATAAATAAATAAATGTAAAGTTCTCATTAAATAATAAATAACATGGTTTGGACAAGTAATAAGTCAGACAGATGATTGATACAAGTACAACACAATGGGAGACTTCAACAAACGCAAAAAGAAAACTTGGCTCAAGAGCCAACCGCGAGAAATATGGATTGATGGAATATTAGAAACACTAAGATATATATAACAGTGGAGAGGACAACAGAAGAGATAACGACAGCAAATTGACATCGCCTCTTTCTCCACCGATACCCACTGTCCGTTCGCATTGGTGAACTGACTCATATACCGTTTTGGCATTCTCCAAGCGAGAGGGTTATCTATTTTCACTCTTTTCTTTAGCCACTGGCCTCTTCCTTCACTCTCTCCTATGTTTTATCTTTATTCTTCGCCGAGTCATCTTTATCGTCTCTCCTTCTCTTCTTCCCCCCTTGCAAACAGTTTTCTTTTTGTCTCTTGCCCTATGAGGCATCTCCTTTCATCCAATCCCAGAATACCCTTTCTCCCTTTCCGCTATGTTTGGATCCTTTTTAGTCCTCGAGATCCACCCTGCCCCATTGACTTTATTATGTGACCGATAGGTACATGGCTCCTGGTCACTGTTTCTCGTCCGATCACACAGAAACCATGAGCCTGTCACCTCACATCGCCATGATAATAATATAAGAACGTGTATTTCGTGTTTGTTTTAGTGTTAGTATTTATTGAGTTATTTGCGGGTCATTATCATTGCACTCCGAACATGTCAATGGGTGCTCTGATCCCCTCCTCAGTTATTGAGTTATTTGCAGGTCATTATCATTGCACTCCGAACATGTCAATGGGTGCTCTGATCCCCTCCTCAGTTATTGAGTTATTTGCGGGTCATTATCATTGCACTCCGAACATGTCTATTTGTGCTCTGATCCCCTCCTCAGTTATTGAATTATTTACGGGTCATTATCATTGCACTCCGAACATGTCTATAGGTGCTCTGATCCCCTCCTCAGTTATTGAATTATTTACGGGTCATCATCATTGCACTCCGAACATGTCCATAGGTGCTCTGATCCCCTCCTCAGTTATTGAATTATTTACGGGTCATCATCATTGCACTCAGAATATGTCCATAGGTGCTCTGATCCCCTCCTCAGTTATTGAATTATTTACGGGTCATCATCATTGCACTCAGAACATGTCCATAGGTGCTCTGATCCCCTCCTCAGTTATTGAATTATTTACGGGTCATCATCATTGCACTCAGAACATGTGCTCTGATCCCCTCGTCAGCAAGTCCCGCAGTGTCCAGCGACTGACGACTCCAGTCCAGTGTTGGTTGACACGTCTTCTTACACGCCCACTAAGTTTCTCGTTTATGGCTGTGACCATCTTAACTCCCATCTCTTGCATCAGAAGGAGTAACGTGGACTCATGATTGTCGAAGTCATGTGCCCTTCTCATATCTTGGAGGGCATTGATGATGTCCGCCCGATCCATTGGTTGACCGTCTTCAACAACATCGCAGCTAGCCAACCTGTCCGCTCTTTCATTTCCCCGTACTCCCGCATGTCCTAGGACGTAGACAAAGGTGACTCTACGTATTTTATACTTCTGCAATGACTCTACCTATTGCCTGCGTACAGAGCCTCAATTTTCTTATCATGCTCATCGAATCACTCAGTATACAGGTGTGGGTGTAGTCTTGTGACTCTAACCAGTTGAATGCCCTGGTCACTGCCATCACCTCCATCATCATGCTACTCGTGGTCATGACGCATGTACCACTGTCTTCTTTGACTATTCTGCCTGCCGAGCGTGCTGTAAATGTTCTTGCACTCCTTTGGTATCGCCCGTGAATTACCGGGGCCCGAAATGGGAGTAAAGAATAGTGGCGCTGTACCCTACCAGGCATGTTCGTAAGAGGCGAGAAAAGAGGATTGGTCATAGGACTGGCTACCCCATACTGTAAAAAAAAAAAATGAGCCGAAAAAACTTCACAAACATGGACAAGTCAAAGAAAGAAAAAGTTAATCCGCCATCTAGAAAAGAGAAGGGCTCTATGTCTAAGAGACGTATGACGCAAGCCGGAGAAAGTCGCAAGGAGTCCGGGTTGCCGACTCACCCTTTGTCTACCAGGAAATCCTCCAGAATTGGCACCTGGAATGTTCGTACTCTAAACGAACAAGGAAAAGCTGCACAGGTAGCAGCAGAAATGTCAAACTACAAGATAGATATTCTGGGAATGTGTGAAACAAGATGGCTAGGAACGGGTAAAAGAAAAACTAAACACAGGAGAGATGATTTTATCATCAAGACACCAGGAACTTGGAGCACAACATAGTGAAGGGGTAGCTATAATGCTATCAAGGAATGCACAGAAGACACTGATAGAATGGGAAGCAGTAGGACCGAGATTAATGAGAGCAACATTTAAAAGAACCAAAATCAAAATAAAATTACACATTATCCAATGCTATGCACCAACCAACGATAAAGATGATTTAGTTAAAGATGATTTCTATAAACAGCTACAATGTCAGATGGATGCAAGACGAGCCAAGGATATTATAATCTTGATGGGAGACCTAAATGCTAAAGTAGGATCAGACAACAGAGGCTTCGAAGAGATTATGGGAAAACATGGACTTGGAGATATAAACGAGAATGGAGAGATATCTGTGAGTTTCTGCGCCCTTAATCAAGTGAGCCTAGGAGGAACGATATTCCAACACAAAAGAATACACAAAGCTACATGGGTGTCACCAGATCATAGAACGGAAAATCAAACTGATCACACATGTATTAATAATAAGTTTAAGTCATCCTTACAGGATGTAAAAGTATATAGAGGGGCAGACATAGCTTCTGATCATCATCTTCTGATAGCTAAACTTAAAATTAAACTAAAAAGGTATACTACAACGAATAAGGATAGAAAGTATTTCAATGTAGGGTTTCTTACAGAACAAGGAATTAAAGTTAAATTCGCAGTCACAATATCAAAAAAATACCAAGTCCTCCAACAACTAGAAAATACAATAAATATAGAAGATCATTGGAAACAGGTAAAAGATATATGGAAAGAGACATGCGAAGAAACACTAGGGAAAAGAGAACGCCAGAATAAGGCATGGATGACAGCAGTGACCCTGGACAAAATTAAAGAAAGAAAGAACAAGAAAGCAGACATAAATAAAAGCAAAACAAGAAGTAATAAAGCCAAGACACAGGAAGCTTACACAGAGGTGAACAAAGAAGTGAGAAGATGCATTAAAAGGGATAAGAGGAAATATATAGATCAACTAGCTAAAGAGGCAGAAGAAGCAGCAAATAAAGGGAATATGAAAGAACTGTACAACAGCACAAAGAAATTAAGTGGAAAATACAAACAGATCAATGCCTTTATTAAAGATAAGAAAGGAAATCTGCTTAGTAACATAAGGGAACAGATGGTGAGATGGAAAGAGCACTTTGAAGAACTTTTGAATAGACCCGGCTCAAATAATCCTCCAGATATACTACCAGCAGAAGAAGAGTTACACGTTAACTGCGGAAAACCAAGCATAGAAGAAATAATGAAAGCCATCAATCTATTAAAAAATGGTAAAGCCACAGGACCAGATGAAATTCCTTCGGAAGCCATCAAAGCAGATACAAACACCTCTACCAAGATGCTACATAATCTATTAGGTAAAATTTGGGAGAGGGAGGAAATACCTAAAGACTGGAGAGAAGGTTATATGATCAACTACCAAAGAAAGTAAGTTTACAGGAGTGCACAAATTATAGGGGAATTATGCTACTATCAGTGCCAGGAAAAATATTAAGCAGAATCATTCTGGAGAGACTAAAAGAGGCCATAGAGAAACATTTGAGAGATGAACAAGCAGGTTTTAGGAAGAACAGATCATGTGCTGATCAGATAACTACTCTACGTATAATAGTTGAACAAAGTTTAGAACTAAAATCCTTACATTATATTGGATTCATAGATTACGAAAAGGCATTTGATAATTTAGACAGAAGAATGCTTTGGAAGTTGCTGAGTCATTACGGAATCCGCATAAAGTTTATTAACCTGATAAAAACAATGTATAAAGGAACGAAATGTAGTGGGGTGCATGAAGGACAGCTTACAGAAGCATTTGAAATAAGAACGGGAGTAAGGCAGGGATGCCTCCTGTCTCCATTTCTCTTTCTACTGGCCATAGATTGGATTATGAAAATAACTCAAAACAACAGAATTGGAATCCAGTGGTCACTGACCAAACAACTTGATGATTTAGACTTTGCTGATGACATAGCTCTCCGATCACACAACCATCAACAGATGCAGGATAAAATGAACATACTTGATGAGAGATCACAACAGCTAGGACTGAAGATTAATAGAGATAATACTAACATTTATGAGAATTAATACAGTTGGCAATAACCAAATAAAACTAGGAGAATTACCTCTATTAGATGTTACAATCTTACATATATCTGGGCAGTAATATAGATAAAGAGGGAGGAACAGAAAATGATACCAAAATAAGGATATCAAATCAAGAGGAGCTTTCATTGCACTGGGAAACATATGGAAATCCAAACAAATTAGGTTAAATACAAAAAAAAAAATGTTCAACTCAAATGTTAAGGCGGTCCTATTATATGGCTGTGAAACATGGAGAACAACAAAATTGACAATTACGAAGATACAGACTTTCATTAATGGATGTTTACGCAGGATAAAAGGATGGAAATGGCAGGACAAAATCACTAACATAGAATTATGGAAATGTACCAGTCAAATACCAGTGGATAAAGAGATACAGCGAAGACGATGGCGTTGGATAGGACACACACTACGGAAGTCAACTGAGAGTATTACACAACAGGCCCTTTTTTGGAATCCCTAGGGAAAAGACAAAGAGGAAGACTAAGGAATTCTTGGAGCAGACAGATAGAAGCAGAGATGAAGATGATGGGGAAGTCATGGAATGATCCTAAAAGAATGACAAAAAACAGAATAACTTGGAAAGTGTTTGTTGAAAACCTATGCTCCACTGGGAACTAAAAAGGTAGAAGAGACTAATTTAGTATCGTTTTACGGATCCGTCTGTATAGGTGACAACATCTTTCTCATCGGTGTTATCCCAGATGAGACCGTTGACCTCCGTAAGACCATGACTAAGTTATATTCCCTACATTCCCTGTCGAATGTGACAATACACTAGAATGTCCCCCTGAATGACGTGGACACCGGTATCCGCTCCATCACCAGTGTTGATATCGGTAAGCCCACAACCATATTTAATGACATCTTCTGCTCAGCCCACTCATGATTTGCCTCTTCTTAGCCTGATACGTTTCCTTGTGTTGAGCTCGTGGTGCTATGGATCTTCTTTATCTGCACTTATCTTTAGGTACGCTCGTGCCTTCCAGATAGTATTAGTATTTGTTATCTTCTATCTGATGAAGGCTTTATCGAAGTGCCGTTACAACTTTAGCTGCTAATACCATTTTATTCTTATTTTCTAAAAATTACATCTCCCCTCGATTTTGAAAGTCAAATGAAGAAAGAAAGAAAGAAAGAAAGAAAGAAAGAAAGAAAGAACTCATTCGGTAGACTCAGAGAACCATTGTAATGTATCAATAATACTATGTCTAGCTTGTTAAATAAAACAGTGATTGAATTACTCCGCGGAAACTAACAGTTACTCCTCATTCTAGCACACGTAGAGCTATTTTAATCAATCCTTCAACATTTCTTTTTCGCTCTTTCTTCAATTTTTCATCCCCATATCTCCTCACCGCCCGACTCATCTTTCTTCTCTAAAGAAAAAAGAAAGAAAGAGCCCCGTCACGCCACCTGGTGGCTAATAGGGAGTTAATAGTGCATTGGGCTGACGTATATTTGGCCTTAAAACAAAAATATTTTTTTAAAAAGTAAAGAGACCCCGTCACGCCAAGTTAGCGACCATACATTTTAGACCTTCGGCACATAACTAAAGGAGGCTATAGAGAAACACTTGAGAGATGAAAAAGCAGGTTTTAGGAAGAACAGATCATGTGCTGATCAAATAACTACTCTACGTATAATAGTTGAACAAAGTTTAGAACTAAAATCCCCACTTTATATTGGATTCATAGATTACGAAAAGGCATTTGATAGTTTAGACAGAAGAATGCTTTGGAAGTTGCTGAGTCATTACCGAATCCGCATAAAGTTTATTAACCTGATAAAAACAATGTATGAAGGGACGAAATGTAGTGTGGTGCATGAAGGACAGCTTACAGAAGCATTTGAAATAAGAACAGGAGTAAGGATGACTTCTATCCCCATTTCTCTTTTCACTGGCCATAGATTGGATTATGAAAATAACTCAAAACAACAGAAATGGGATCCAGTGGTCACTGACCAAACAACTTGATGATTTAGACTTTGCTGATGACATAGCTCTCCTATCACACAGCCATCAACAGATGCAGGATAAAATGAGTATATTAGAGGAGAGATCACAACAGCTAGGACTGAAGATTAATAGAGATAAGACCAATATTATGAGAATTAATGCAGTTGGCAATAACCAAATAAAACTAGGAGAAATACCTCTACTAGATGTTACAATCTTACATATATCTGGGCAGTAATATAGATAAAGAGAGAGGAACAGAAAATGATACCAAAATAAGGATATCAAAAGCAAGAGGAGCTTTCATTGCACTGGGAAACATATGGAAATCCAAACAAATTAGGTTAAATACAAAAATAAAAATGTTCAACTCAAATGTTAAGTCGGTCCTATTATATGGCTGTGAAACATGGAGAATAACAAAATTGACAATCACGAAGGTACAGACTTTCATTAATGGATGCTTACGCAGAATAAAGGGTTGGAAATGGCAGGACGAAGTCACTAACGTGGAATTATGGAAATGTACCGGTCAAATACCAGTGGATAAAGAGATACAGCGAAGACGATGGCGCTGGATAGGACACATACTACGGAAGACAACTGAGAGTATTACACAACAGGCCCTTTTTTGGAATCCCCAGGGGAAAAGACAAAGAGGAAGACTAAGGAATTCTTGGAGAAGACAGATTGAAGCAGAGATGAAGATGATGGGGAAGACATGGAATGATCTTAAAAGAATTGCAAAAAACAGAACGACTTGGAAAGTGTTTGTTGAAGACCTATGCTCCATAGGGAGCTGAAAGTGTTTGTTGAAGACCTACGCTCCACTGGGAGCTAAAAGGTAGAAGAAGAAGAAGACCATAAATATTACATACCTTCGGCACATGATTTTTGGGGTAATGTGGTCGGTATTACGCCCGTGCCGCTTTACCTTCCCGGAAAAAAATCCGGTAGCCATTAAAGGCTGGGTGAACCGGAAGTCGTCGGTTGGGATCGAACCCTACCTCTTGTCCTTTGTAGTCCAGTTCACTAACCACTGAGCTATCACGGCTATATATTTGGCTTTATTCCCCCTATATTTCATAAACCTTAGCCACGCGAAATTGTTTTTTAGACAGTCAGTATTACGCCAGTGCTGTCTTTACTTCCAGGAAACTCCGATACTCATATAAGGCAGGGTGAGTCGGGTAGCCGTCGATTAGGATTAAACTCGACCACGTGTCCTATGTAGCCCAGTTCGTAAACAGCTATGACTCCGTTCTTCTAGTGTTTCTTCTTTTAATCCAAATTCTACCACTTCTCCCTATTCATCATCTTTTGCTTCTTCTTTTATTTTTACTTTTCTCCTAATTTTTTTTTTACTTGAACTTACCCCTTCCTCTCTTTTTCTTCTATTTTTTTTTACTTCAACTTACCCCTTCCTCTCTTTTTCTTCTATTTTTTTTTTTTACTTCAACTTACCCCTTCCTCTCTTTTTCTTCTAATATTTTTTTCTTCCTATCATCATCATCATTATTATCAAGAACAAAGCCTGCCGGCGTAGGTGATCATGTTTCTCCACAACTTTCGATCACGACAGTTATCTATCATTTTTGTTGTTGATCTTCTGCCAAGCCATTCTCTTAAGCTGTCTGGTATCTTTTCTCTTTGCTTCCCTCTATCACTTCGTCCCTCAATTTACCCAGTTGTTACAATATATTCCAGTTGTTCTCTTCTCATTACATGGCCAAAAAATGATGATTGTTCCTTTATAATATTGGAAATTAGCTCTCTTTTGCTTTGGCCTCGTTCAGAACGTTTTCATTATTCTTCTTAGCTGTCCATGGTGTTCTCAACATTTTTCTGTAAAACCACATTTCTACAGACTCCAGTGATTTTCTTGTCTGTTGTCCTATTGTCCATGATTCACATCCATATGTTAAAACTGGTTCTACATAACATTTAAGAACTCTTTTTCTTGTTTCTATTGTCAAAAATGGATCGCATTGTATCTTCCTCATTTTTTTGGAAAGCTGCTTTTGCCTGGCTCATTCTTCCTATAATTCTGTGAAATTCGAGCAGGGCTTGGTGGGAGATGCGAATCAATTCAGAAAAAGAGGTATGTTTACAGCACTCGGAAAAATTCACAAATAATCAACAACAGAAAAAAATATGGACCAAAGCAGGATCGAACCAGTTACTCAGTGGCACAGCGCCTTGCCACGAAAAGACAAACGCTAGGGAACACTGCCACTCAGCTAACAAAATAATTAGCTTCGTAGGCAATGTCTTTCGCGCAGGTGTTCTCATGACTATACCATATATTTTTTTGTTCTGTTGTTGATTATTTGTCAATTTTTTCCGAGTGCTGAAAACATACCTCTTTCTCTGAATTGTTTCGCTGATTATCGCCTCGGAAGTTTCCCTCTATAATAATATTCATTTATTATTATTTGTCTCTTGGTGAGAGATGTTTGTTCAGCCTGAATAATTACATAATGACCCGTCTACTCAAATTACATGATATTTATTGACTCGAACAACGACATCAACAGCTCATCTTTCATCAAAGAGTACAAATTCTTGAACAAATATAAATGACACAGTGACATGTCTTTTACAACGCTTGGACTAGTCCACAAACAAAACAAGGCACTGATTTTTCACAGCATCAGGTTCCACCATTGAGCAGACCGCGGTGATTGTCACCTTCTACGTCTGTCTGTTGTGACACAGTCTGTTAATGTGAAACACAGCACTTTTCATAGCTGTTTGTTGCTGATATTTTAGTTCTTTTGCTCATGTCTCTTGTTATCAACAGGTCGTAAGCCCTTTGTTGAACGTTACACTTGCCGTAGTCCGTCTGAAAGAATCTCAGTCTCTAGTCATATCTCTCACAGAACGTTACACTTGCCGTAGTCTGTCTGAAAGAATCCCAGTCTCTAGTCATATCTCTCACAGAACGTTACACTTGCCGTAGTCTGTCTGAAAGAATCTCAGTCTCTATCATATCTCTCACAGAACGCTACACTTGCCGTAGTCTGTCTGAAAGAATCTCAGTCTCTAGTCATATCTCTCACAGAACGTTACACTTGCCGTAGTCTGTCTGAAAGAATCTCAGTCTCTAGTCATATCTCTCACAGAACGCTACACTTGCCGTAGTCTGTCTGAAATAATCCCAGTCTCTAGTCATATCTCTCACAGAACGTTACACTTGCCGTAGTCCGTCTGAAAGAATCTCAGTCTCTAGTCATATCTCTCACAGAACGTTGCACTTGCCGTAGTCTGTCTGAAATAATCCCAGTCTCTAGTCATATCTCTCACAGAACGCTACACTTGCCGTAGTCTGTCTGAAATAATCCCAGTCTCTAGTCATATCCCTCACAGAACGCTACACTTGCCGTAGTCTGTCTGAAATAATCCCAGTCTCTAGTCATATCTCTCACAGAACGTTACACTTGCCGTAGTCTGTCTGAAATAATCCCAGTCTCTAGTCATATCTCTCACAGAACGCTACACTTGCCGTAGTCTGTCTGAAATAATCCCAGTCTCTAGTCATATCTCTCACAGAACGTTGCACTTACCGTAGTCTGTCTGAAATAATCCCAGTCTCTAGTCATATCTCTCACAGAACGTTGCACTTGCCGTAGTCTGTCTGAAAGAATCTCAGTCTCTAGTCATATCTCTCACAGAACGTTGCACTTGCCGTAGTCTGTCTGAAATAATCTCAGTCTCTAGTCATATCGCTCACAGAACGTTGCACTTGCCGTAGTCTGTCTGAAAGAATCCCAGTCTCTAGTCATATCTCTCACAGAACGTTGCACTTGCCGTAGTCTGTCTGAAAGAATCTCAGTCTCTAGTCATATCTCTCACAGAACGTTGCACTTACCGTAGTCTGTCTGAAATAATCCCAGTCTCTAGTCATATCTCTCACAGAACGTTACATTTGCCGTAGTCTGTCTGAAAGAATCTCAGTCTCTAGTCATATCCCTCACAGAACGTTGCACTTGCCGTAGTCTGTCTGAAAGAATCTCAGTCTCTAGTCATATCTCTCACAGAACGTTACACTTGCCGTAGTCTGTCTGAAAGAATCTCAGTCTCTAGTCATATCTCTCACAGAACGCTACACTTGCCGTAGTCTGTCTGAAAGAATCTCAGTCTCTAGTCATATCTCTCACAGAACGTTACACTTGCCGTAGTCTGTCTGAAAGAATCTCAGTCTCTAGTCATATCTCTCACAGAACGTTACACTTGCCGTAGTCTGTCTGAAAGAATCTCAGTCTCTAGTCATATCTCTCACAGAACGTTACACTTGCCGTAGTCTGTCTGAAAGAATCTCAGTCTCTAGTCATATCTCTCACAGAACGTTGCACTTGCCGTAGTCTGTCTGAAAGAATCTCAGTCTCTAGTCATATCTCTCACAGAACGTTACACTTGCCGTAGTCCGTCTGAAAGAATCTCAGTCTCTAGTCATATCTCTCCCTTTTTCTGTTGTCATCTTCAAGGTCTCCATGATGTCTTGAAACCATCTTCTTCTTGGTCTGCCCCTAATGCGTCGCACAGGAACCATTCCTTCCATTACTGTTCTTTTCCAGCCTGCTGTATCTTTTGTCGTGCCGATATTATTTTAATTTCCTCTATAGAATGGTGTTTATTGGCCGGTTCTTTTAAATGTTTAAACCTTTCAATATATCTTCATTGCTCTTTTTCATATTCCAAAAAATAGAGCCAAGAGCCCCCGTCACGCCAAGTGGCGTATAGGGAATATGGTGTTAGGGACCATAAATTTTACAGACCTTCGGCACATGATTTTTGTGGCAATGTGGTCGGTATTACGCCCATGCCCCTTTACTTTCCCAGAAAAAATCCGGTACCAATTTTAGGCTGGGTGAACCCGGAAGCCGTCGGTTGGGATCGAACCCTACCCCTTGTCCATTGTAGTCCAGTTCACTAACCACTGAGCTATCGCGGCTCCATTTATATATTCTATGGCGGGGACTATTCCTAGATTTTTTCTCAGTTTGAGGTCATTATATAAATAATCTAATGTATGCTAATGATACAGTCTCAATCGCTAAGAGTGAAAATGAGTTGCAAGAAATATTAGATATTATAGTGAAGGAAGGCAAAAAATAAAAGACTCAGCCTTAATAGCAAAATGACAGAAGTAATGGTAGCAACAAAGAAAAAGACATCACCGCAGTGCACAATAAAGACAAATGGAACAATATTAAAACAGGTAAATGAATTTAAATATCTGGGAACATTGTTAACCTCAGATGGTAGATGTACAACAGAGGTGAGAAACAGAATGGCTCAGGCAAAAGCAGCTTTCCAAAAAATGAGGAAGATACTATGCAATCCATCTTTAATAATAGAAACAAGAAAAGGAGTTCTTAAATGCTATGTAAAGCCAGTCTTAACATATGGATTTGAACCATGGACAACAGACAAGAAAATCATTGGAGGCTGTAGAAATGTGATTTTACAGAAGAATGTTGAGAATACTATGAACATATTGGAAGATTAATGAAAGCGTACTGAAAAAGGCCAAAGCAAAAACAGCTAATATCCAAAAATATAAAGAAACTATTAGCATTTTTCTGGCCATGTAATGAGAAGGGAACTGCTGAAATATATTGTAACAGGTGGAAAGTTGAGGAACGAAGAGATAGAGTGAAGCAACGAGAAAAGATACTAGACTGCTTACGAGAATGGCTTAGCAGAATGTCAACAATAGAAATTATAAATAACTTGGTGATGATGATGATCCTAAGTCGTCATCAAACGATTTTTTCTTGTGCCCTGCAGTTAATTCAAAACTGACATGAATACATCGTGGCGGTTACACTGGCCATGCTACCCTTGCTGCCCACCAACACCACCTCTCTCCCATCCTCCACAGACCCCAGAATTGGAATAAATATCGTCAAGCAGATTTGCATTATGGGAGTCGCGATAGCTCAGTGGTTAGTGAACTAGTAGTGTTCGATCCCAACCGACGGCTTCCGGGTTCACCCAGCCTTTGATGGGTACCGAATTTTTTTTCTGGGAAAGTAAAGCGGCACGGACGTAATACCGACCACATTACCCCAAAAATCATGTGCTGAAGGTTTGTAAAATATAGGGTCACTAACACCATATTGGGAACCGCCATAGCTCAGTGGTTAGTGAACTGGACTACAAAGGACAAGGGGTAGGGTTCGATCTCAACCGACGGCTTCCGAGTTCGCTCAGCCTTAAATGGGTACCTGATTTTTTTTCTGGAAAAGTGAAGCGGCACGGGCGTAATACCGACCACATTACCTCAAAAATCATGTGCTGAAGGTCTGTAAAATATAGGGTCACTAACACCATATTTCCCTATACGCCACTTGGCGTGACTGGGGTAAAACAAAGAAGACGAAAGATTTGCATTAACTCTCAGACATGTTTGCTTGTCAGTTTATTTACTGTCTTGGTGTTAACCTGTCTGTGTCCTTCGGATAAGCCTACCTCATGTCTCTGTTTTGAGGCAAAGTCGTCACACAGCAGCAGAGCTGGAAGTTGTCAATGACACATATGCTGATGGCTTGCACCAGGATCGGTGAACCAGAACCATCTAGATCCTGCTCCATCTCTCCGTGGTGCCTCTAGAAACAGACTAACCTATCTAGTCTGGTAAAGTGAGTAGGGATCCAGGAAGGGAGACAACCCGGTACACAACAATGTCGTGCTGATGTCGGATGTGTAGGGCCGAAAGGCGCAAATATCACAGTTTTGCTGGAAAACCACAACACGACGCAGACACGCCCACTTAACGTCCTTTTAAGGGCGGATGACGAAGAGGTGTGGTCCCTTTGTTATCGGGTGAACGGAAACAAACGAACGATATATCTATTCCTCTCTTCTCAAAGGCCTTCTACTTGAACATTTTCTGACCGTTGCCGTCTCGAACAAGCTGTTCCATCTATATTCCTGTCTCCCTATCTCTTTTCTCTATGTTTCTAGCTCTCTTCTCACATGCCTTCAATATTTTCTATCTGTTCTTGTCTTGAACAAGTTACTCCATCTATATTCCTGTCTCTCTATCTCTTTTCTCTATGTTTCTAGCTCTCTTCTTAAAAACATTAAATAGTTTCTTGCACGCCATCTAAGTTTCTCATTTCTATATGTGCCCATCTCTTTTATCCGTAAGAGTGACGAGGACTCATGGTGGTCAAAGTCCTGTTTCTTTCTCACTTCCCTGTGAAACTATGGACATGTTCGGATTGTAATGATGATAACCCGCAAATAACTTAATAACTCAATTAAATATCCTGACCACACTGTTCCAGCTATATTCGTGTCTCCCTATCTCTCTGTTCATCTCATCTTACAAACATTAAATATCCTGACCACACTGTTCCAGCTATATTCGTGTCTCCCTATCTCTCTGTTCATCTCATCTTACAAACATTAAATATCCTGACCACACTGTTCCAGCTATATTCGTGTCTCCCTATCTCTCTGTTCATCTCATCTTACAAACATTAAATATCCTGACCACACTGTTCCAGCTATATTCGTGTCTCCCTATCTCTCTGTTCATCTCATCTTACAAACATTAAATATCCTGACCACACTGTTCCAGCTATATTCGTGTCTCCCTATCTCTCTGTTCATCTCATCTTACAAACATTAAATATCCTGACCACACTGTTCCAGCTATATTCGTGTCTCCCTATCTCTCTGTTCATCTCATCTTACAAACATTAAATATCCTGACCACACTGTTCCAGCTATATTCGTGTCTCCCTATCTCTCTGTTCATCTCATCTTACAAACATTAAATATCCTGACCACACTATTCCACCTATATTCGTGTCTCCCTATCTCTCTGTTCATCTCATCTTACAAACATTAAATATCCTGACCACACTATTCCACCTATATTCGTGTCTCCCTATCTCTCTGTTCCTCTCATCTTACAAACATTAAATATTCTGAATAAGCTATTCCAGCTATATTCGTGTCTCCCTATCTCTCTGTTCCTCTCATCTTACAAACATTAAATATTCTGAATAAGCTATTCCAGCTATTTTCATGACTCCCTATCTCTCTGTTCCTCTCATCTTACAAACATTAAATATCCTAACCACACTATTCCAGCTATATTCATGACTCCCTATCTCTCTGTTCCTCTCATCTTACAAACATTAAATATCATAACCACACTATTCCAGCTATATTCATGACTCCCTATCTCTCTTTTTCTCTGATCTTACAAACCTAAAACACTCCCTTTCTCCTTCTCTCTAGATCAAATTATTCCAACTCCATTCTTGTCTCCCCGTACCTCTTATCTCTCCATTTTATTCTTATTTCTCTGAATTCTTCCGTTTCCATTTCCTTGTTGCTTTATATTTGATTCTGGTCTCAATTGCCTGGGTCTCTCCTGAGACATAAGGCTGTGACTGTATCTATTGTCCGCCCAGGAACGCTGTACCAAGGCAATTAACGTGCCCTACTATTAGTGGTTTCGTCATGAATTATAGATCTCAGTCAAGTGCCGTCTCCGTTAAGCTGATTGCCTGCACACAAGCATTTTCTCTATCACATTCCAACAGTATATTTTAAAATAAGGTTGTAAGGACTACCTTCTGGTTCCTTGTTATAGCTCTCATAGTTTAGTTTTAGTGATTCATTTTGAAAGGTTGTTCATTTCTTGGTATAACTCGGCTATCTTTACACTCTCATAGTTTTGTTTTAGTGATTCATTTTGAAAGGTTGTTATTTGTTCATTTCTTGGTATAACTCGGCTATCTTTACACTCTCATAGTTTTGTTTAGTGATTCGTTTTGAAAGGTTGTTATTTGTTCATTTCTTGGTATAACTCGGCTATCTTTACACTCTCATAGTTTAGTTTTAGTGATTCATTTTGAAAGGTTGTTCATTTCTTGGTATAACTCGGCTATCTTTACACTCTCATAGTTTAGTTTTAGTGATTCATTTTGAAAGGTTGTTCATTTCTTGGTATAACTCGGCTATCTTTACACTCTCATAGTTTAGTTTTAGTGATTCATTTTGAAAGGTTGTTCATTTCTTGGTATAACTCGGCTATCTTTACACTCTCATAGTTTAGTTTTAGTGATTCATTTTGAAAGGTTGTTCATTTCTTGGTATAACTCGGCTATCTTTACACTCTCATAGTTTTGTTTTAGTGATTCATTTTGAAAGGTTGTTATTTGTTCATTTCTTGGTATAACTCGGCTATCTTTACACTCTCATAGTTTTGTTTTAGCGCTGCATTCTGGAAGTTTCTCTACCCTCTAATTATCTCTCTACCTTCTAATTGTCTCTCTACCCTCTAATTGTCTCCCTACCCTCTAATTGTTTCTCTACCCTCTAATTGTCTCCCTACCCTCTAATTGTCTCCCTACCCTCTAATTGTTTCTCTACCCTCTAATTGTCTCCCTACCCTCTAATTGTCTCCCTACCCTCTAATTGTTTCTCTACCCTCTAATTGTCTCCCTACCCTCTAATTGTCTCCCTACCCTCTAATTGTTTCTCTACCCTCTAATTGTCTCCCTACCCTCTAATTGTCTCCCTACCCTCTAATTGTTTCTCTACCCTCTAATTGTTTCTCTACCCTCTAATTGTCTCTCTACCCTCTAATTGTCTCCCTACCCTCTAATTGTTTCTCTACCCTCTAATTGTCTCTCTACCCTCTAATTGTCTCTCTACCCTCTAATTGTCTCTCTACCCTCTAATTGTCTCCCTACCCTCTAATTGTCTCCCTACCCTCTAATTGTCTCTGTACCCTCTAATTGTCTCCCTACCCTCTTATGAAGAGGGTAGTCTCCCAATCATCTAATTATCTCTCTTCCCTCTAATTGTCTATCTATCCTTTAATTGTCTCTCTATCCTCTAATTGTCTCTCTACCCTTTAATTGTCTCCCAACCCTCTAATTGTCTCTCTACCCTTTAATTGTCTCTCTATCATCTAATTGTCTTTCTACCCTTTAATTGTCTCTCTATCCTCTAATTGTCTCTCTACCCTTTAATTATCTCTCTATCCTCTAATTGTCTCTTTACCCTTTAATTGTCTCTCTATCCTCTAATTGTCTCTCTATCCTTTAATTGTCTCTCTACCCTTTTATTGTCTCTCTATCCTCTAATTGTCTCTCTACCCTTTAATTGTCTCTCTACCTTTTAAATGTCTCTCTATCCTTTATTTGTCTCTCTATCCTCTAATTGTATAATCTACCCTTTAATTGTCTCTCTATCCTCTAATTGTCTCTCTACCCTTTAATTTTCTCTCTATCCTCTAATTGTCTCTCTATCCTCTAATTGTCTCTCTACCCTTTAATTGTCTCCCAATCCTCTAATTGTCTCTCTATCCTCTAATTGTCTCTCTATCCTCTAATTATCTCTCTACCCTCTAATTGTCTCCCAACCCTCTAATTGTCTATCTACCCTTTAATTGTCTCTCTATCCTCTAATTGTCTCTCTACCCTTTAATTGTCTCTCTATCCTCTAATTGTCTCTCTACCCTTTAATTGTCTCTCTATCCTCTAATTATCTCTCTATTCTCTAATTGTCTCTCTACCCTTTAATTGTATCTCTACCCTCTAATTGTCTCTCTTCGCTGTAATTGTCTCCCAACTCTCTAATTGTCTCCCTACCCTCTAATCGTCTCTCTATCCTCTAATTCTCCTTCATCTAGATTCCAACGAATTATATTTTTATGACACAAATATCAAGATAATGCTTTCTCTTTCTTCTAATATTTGTCTTCAGGTTTAAACATGTCTAATTGTGTGATTGATGTAGGGCTGTGGTAGCAAATAGTAAATAATCAATAAAGGACACACCTATTTCTCCTTCCATCTCTTCTCTTCTTCCTCTTCCTCGGCGCTCATGTCTTATGATCATTCAAACTTGACTCCTTGGTCCTGTTTCATGATGGAAGGGTAAGAACAACATCATGACACAAGATGAACTGGTCGCATGGTCGCTGAATCAATTCAGAGGAAGTTCTATGTTTACAGCACTCGGAAAAAATGACAAAATAATCAACAAAAGATAAAAAAAAAACAAAGAACAAAATATGGTCCGATGCAGGATCGAACCCGTTCTACTTGGCACAGCGCCTTGCCACGAGAAGCCAAACGCTTGGGAACACTTGTGCGTGTGTCTCTTGATTGTTGACACATGTATCAAAGTTCCAGTATCTAGGGACAGCATACTCCGATAGTGGCAAAACGGGGATAGAAATTAGCGAATATTGCATATAATGGACGGGAGCCGCGATAGCTCAGTAGTTAGTGAACTGGACTACAAAGGACAAGAGGTAGGGTTCCATCCCATCCAACACTTCCGGGTTCACCCAGCCTTAAATGGGTACCGGATTTTTTCTGGGAAAGTGAAGCGGCACGGGCGTAATACCGACCACATTACCCCAAAAATCATGTGCTGAAGGTCTGTAAAATGCATGGTCACTAACACCATATTCCCTATACGTAACTTGGCGTGACGGGGGCTCTAGACTTTGACTGATATATAATAGACATCGCCAGTGATAGCAACTTTTTTAGGTTGCTTAGCTGGCTGTGTACCGTGGCGCATAGTCTTTCGTGACAAGGCGCTGTGTCGAGGAGTATGGGTTCGATCCTGCTTTGGACTGTCTATTGTTCTTTTTTTTCCATAGTTGGTTATTTGTGGATTTCTTTCTGGGTGTTGTAAACATTACTTCCCTTGAAGGATTGTAAAATATATTTTCTTGAATTCGTTTGATGAAATGAACGTTCGGTGCTGAAAGGCAGACCAAGTTTTGATACTGTTGGACTCTCTCCTGCAGCACAAGATAGTGTCAATCGGCATTAACTGTTCTGTTCATAGAATCAGTTTCATTGTAGTTGAATTTTCCATATCCGCTCCACTCATGTCACTGTTCCCGCTCAAGCGCGTTGACAAATCCTGTTGACCAGGTCGACTACCGTGCAACCCTAATCGGTGGCACATACGACGATTCCAAACGACGCACATTGGATAGAGAGTGCGTTGTTACTTGCCTAGCTCAATTAGCATTAACAAATATCTTATTCAAAGCATATTGATCCCCACTCTACGTTAACAATACCAAACATGGTCACGCATAACAAATCAGAAAAGAAAATGAGATGTATATCATTGTTTCTTATCCATTTCTACTCAGACCCATCTGGTGTGGCGATAGATGCATAATTCTGCTTGCCGCATATTTGGCAACCTCATCTTTTCACATATGATGCATAGAAAGAACATAACAACTGTATGCTACAGCTGTGCGGATATATTACTGACCATAATAGATGAGATAGAATATAGAAGAAGGAACTCTGATCGATACTATATGCTGCATATATAATAGATGAGATAGAATATAGAAGAATGAACTCTGATCGATATTATATGCTGCATATATAATAGATGAGATAGAATATAGAAGAAGGAACTCTGATCGATACTATATGCTGCATATATAATAGATGAGATAGAATATAGAAGAAGGAACTCTGATCGATACTATATGCTGCATATATAATAGATGAGATAGAATATAGAAGAAGGAACTCTGATCGATACTATATGCTGCATATATAATAGATGAGATAGAATATAGAAGAAGGAACTCTAATCGATACTATATGCTGCATATATAATAGAAGCGACAATGATGAATTTAAAGTTCTGATCTAATATACTCCCCCTCTCCCCTATACTCAGTCGTAAATTTATGTCACTGTGCTAACCTAGAACATATAGTGGTGCTCTCTTTGGTGTGACGACAGTCCTAAATGGCTTGCTTTTTTCTGCGTGTTCCTTTTAATACACACACACACACACACATATATATATATATATATATATATATATATATATATATATATACACACACATGTGTATGTGTATGTGGGAACAGGTAAATAGTTGTAGCGCCGCTGTAAAGCTGGTAACAATGAGCCAATGATGTGGTGTGACGCTCACTTCTACAAAGTATGGGGACAGCTTTACAAAAGTGGAACAAAACAGAATCTTGACGTTTCGGTCTACATGCGGCCTTCTTCAGAAAATACAAAGCACAGTTCCTGACAACGAAATGAAAAATAAACTAATCTACATGTTCTAGAGTAACCAAAACTAGTGGATCTAGAATAGAAATTGATATGAAAGGAGAAGACAACGTACTATGTTGCAGGAAAAGCGTTAATTAAAAGCAGGAATTAAATTAAATGTAAAAACATTTAGCTGGAAGTCTAAGCTGAGGCTCCGATCTGCACACGATTGGGTAGTGAAAAAAGTCAAGAGCCCCGTCACGCCAAGTGACGTATAGGGAATATGGTGTTAGTGGCCATCATTTTTACAGACTATCGGCACATGATTTTTGGGATAATGTAGTCGGTATTACGCCCGTGCCACTTTACTTTCCCAGAAAAAAATCCGGTACCATTTTTAAGGCTGGGTGAACCCAGAAGCCGTCAGTCAGGATCGAACCCGACCCCTTGTCCTTTTTAGTCCAGTTCACTAACCACTGAGCTATCGCGGCTCCCACACGACTGGGTGTTGGATGTAATTGAGAGAGAAGGTGAACGGAGAACCTTCTATCTTCTCTTACCTTCTCTTTCATTTACATATTACGCCCAGTCGTGTGCAGATCGGAGCCTCAGCCTGGAACTCCAGCTAAATGTTTTTACATTTAATTTAATTTGAACATTTATTTTCATTCCTACTTTTAATTAATGATTACCCGGTAACATAATACTTTGTCCTCTCTTTCTGTCTGACTCTCTATTCTAAATCCACTAGTTCTGCTTACTCGAGAAAATGTCGTTTAGTTATTCTTCATTTCGTTGTCGGTTTCTGTGTTTGTGCTTACTTGATGAAGGAGAAATGACAAAAATAAACATAGAAAAAAATGGTGTATTTAAAGCTTCACGTGACAGGTGAAAAGTAAAGTAAGGAGCCCCCGTCACGCCAAGTGCCGTATTGGGAATATGGTGTTAGTGACGATTGGAGGCCACAGAGATGGGATTTCTCAGAAGAATGTTGAAAGTTCCCTGGACAGCTAAAAAGACCAATGAGGAAGTTCTCAAAGAGGCCAACACAAAAAGGGAACTCTTAAAAAACATCAGAAAGAAGCAATCGACATTTTTCGGGCACATCATGAGAAGAGGAAAGTTGGAATACTTGGTTACAACTGGCATAATAAAAGGAAAGAGAGATCGCGGACGACAAAGAGAGAAAATACTGGATAGCTTGGTGTCATGGCATGGAAAACAGTCAACAACAGAACTGATACGATGCACTCTGGATAGAAGATTGTAGAGGGACATGATCACCTACGCCAACCGGTATGGCACTTGATGAACTTGATGACAATAAATTGTACAGACCTTCGGCACATGATTTTTGGGGTAATGTGGTCGGTGTTACGCCCGTGCAGCTTTACTTTCCCAGAAAACAATCCGGTACCCATTTAAGGCTGGATGAATCCGGTGCCGTCGGTTGGGGTCGAACCCTACCTCTTGTCCTTTATAGGCCAGTTCACTAACCACTGAGCTATCGCAGCTGCTTACGAAACAAGTGGACACCACAAATCAGAACGACGTTTCGGCGCAAAGGCCTTCAACAGGAACAAATACAAAACACGTACGAATATGTATTTAAAATATAAAATAAATAATTAAAAAGTCGAACTAGCAAGAGAAATGAAAAGTAAATGGGAATAAAATGTTAATTAAAAGTTCCCGGTAAGATTCTAAGAAGAATCTTTCTTCTGAAAGAATGGAAGTGCGCACTGGGCGCATGTGTGTGCACAAAAGTGGAAATGTGCGCACACAGCATTCCCCAGGCTTTTTCTGAATAAGGCAGCATGTAGGTCGAAACGTTATGATTTTATTTCATTCCTTTTTGTAAGGCTGTCATCAAAATTTGTAGGAGTGTACGTTAGAGCCTACCACTGAATACCTGTATGTGTATACATCTTGTATGATATGGAATCACATGTAATTAAATATAGGCGGATTATCCAGTTAGACATATCCTTCAAGACTCCATTGTAGAGATGGTAGAGGTGGTAGAGCTGGTATAGGTGGTAGAGGTAGTAGAGGGGGTTGAGGTGGTAGAGGTGGTAGAGGTGGTAAAGATGCTAGAGGTGGTAGAGATGGTATAGGTGGTAGAGGTGGTAGAGGTGGTAGAGGTGGTAGAGGTGGTATAGGTGGTATAGGTGGTAGAGGTGGTAAAGATGCTAGAGGTGGTAGAGATGGTATAGGTGGTAGAGATGGTATAGGTGGTAGAGATGGTATAGGTGGTAGAGGTGGTAGAGGTGGTAGAGGGGGTTGAGGTGGTAGAGGTAGTAGAGGGGGTTGAGGTGGTAGAGGTGGTAAAGATGCTAGAGGTGGTATAGGTGGTAGAGGTGGTAGAGGTGGTATAGGTGGTATAGGTGGTAGAGGTAGTAGAGGGGGTTGAGGTGGTAGAGGTGGTAGAGGTGGTAGAGGTGGTAGAGGTAGTAGAGGGGGTTGAGGTGGTAGAGGTGGTAGAGGTAGTAGAGGGGGTTGAGGTGGTAGAGATGGTAGAGGTGGTAGAGGTAGTAGAGGGGGTTGAGGTGGTAGAGGTGGTAGAGGTGGTAAAGATGCTAGAGGTGGTAGAGATGGTATAGGTGGTAGAGGTGGTAGAGGTGGTAGAGGGGGTTGAGGTGGTAGAGATGGTATAGGTGGTAGAGATGGTATAGGTGGTAGAGGTGGTAGAGGTGGTAGAGGTGGTAGAGGGGGTTGAGGTGGTAGAGGTAGTAGAGGGGGTTGAGGTGGTAGAGGTGGTAGAGGTGGTAAAGATGCTAGAGGTGGTAGAGGTGGTATAGGTGGTAGAGGTGGTATAGGTGGTATAGGTGGTAGAGGTGGTATAGGTGGTAGAGGTGGTAAAGATGGTAGAGGTGGTAGAGATGGTAGAGGTGGTATAGGTGGTAGAGGTGGTATAGGTGGTAGAGGTGGTATAGGTGGTAGAGGTGGTATAGGTGGTAGAGGTGGTAAAGATGCTAGAGGTGGTAGAGGTGGTAGAGGTGGTATAGGTGGTAGAGGTGGTATAGGTGGTAGAGGTGGTAAAGATGCTAGAGGTGGTAGAGATGGTATAGGTGGTAGAGATGGTATAGGTGGTAGAGATGGTAGAGGTGGTAGAGGGGGTTGAGGTTGTAGAGGTAGTAGAGGGGGTTGAGGTGGTAGAGGTGGTAGAGGTGGTAAAGATGCTAGAGGTGGTAGAGGTGGTATAGGTGGTAGAGGTGGTAGAGGTGGTATAGGTGGTAGAGGTAGTAGAAGGGGTTGAGGTGGTAGAGGTGGTAGAGGTGGTAGAGGTAGTAGAGGGGGTTGAGGTGGTAGAGGTGGTAGAGGTGGTAGAGGTGGTAGAGGTAGTAGAGGGGGTTGAGGTGGTAGAGGTGGTAGAGGTGGTAGAGGTAGTAGAGGGGGTTGAGGTGGTACAGGTGGTAGAGGTGGTAAAGATGCTAGAGGTGGTAGAGATGGTATAGGTGGTAGAGGTGGTAGAGGTGGTAAAGATGCTAGAGGTGGTAGAGATGGTATAGGTGGTAGAGGTGGTAGAGGTGGTAAAGATGCTAGAGGTGGTAAAGGTGATACAGGTGGTAGAGGTGGTAGAGGTGGTAAAGATGGTAGAGGTGATAGAGGTGGTAAAGATGGTAGAGGTGGTAGAGGTGATAGAGGTGGTAGAGGTGCTAGAGGTGCTAGAGGTGGTAAAGATGGTAGAGGTGGTAGAGGTGATAGAGGTGGTAAAGATGGTAGAGGTGGTAGAGGTGATAGAGGTGGTAAAGATGGTAGAGGTGGTAGAGGTGATAGAGGTGGTAGAGGTGCTAGAGGTGGTAAAGATGATAGAGGTGGTAGAGGGGGTAGAAGTGATAGAGGGGGGTAAAGATGGTAGAGGTGGTAGAGGTGGGGTAAAGATGACAGAGGTGGTAGAGGGGGTAGAGGTGATAGAGTGGGTATAGATGGTAGAGGTGGTAGAGGTGGTAAAGATGGTAGAGGTGGTAGAGGAGGTAGAGGTGATAGAGGGGGTAAAGATGGTAGAGGTGGTAAAGATGGTAGAGGTGGTAAAGATGGTAGAGGTGGTAGAGGGGTAGATGTGGTAGAGGTGGTAAAGATGGCAGAGGTGGTAGAGGTAGCAGAGCTGGTAGAGGTGGTAGAGTGAGGTGGTAGAGTGAGGTGGTAAAGGGAGGTGGTAGAGGGAGGTGGTAGAGGGAGGTGGTAGAGGGAGGTGGTAAAGGGAGGTGGTAGAGGGAGGTGGTAGAGGGAGGTGGTAGAGGGAGGTGGTAGAGGGAGGTGGTAGAGGGAGGTGGTAGAGGGAGGTGGTAAAGGGAGGTGGTAGAGGGAGGTGGTAGAGGGAGGTGGTAGAGGGAGGTGGTAGAGGGAGGTGGTAGAGGGAGGTGGTAAAGGGAGGTGGTAGAGGGAGGTGGTAGAGGGAGGTGGTAGAGGGAGGTGGTAGAGGGAGGTGGTTGAGGGAGGTGGTAGAGGGAGGTGGTAGAGGGAGGTGGTAGAGGGAGGTGGTAGAGGGAGGTGGTAGAGGGAGGTGGTAAAGGGAGGTGGTAGAGGGAGGTGGTAGAGGGAGGTGGTTGAGGGAGGTGGTAGAGAGAGGATGTGGAGGGAGCTGGTAGAGGTGGTAGAGGGAGGTGGTAAAGGGAGGTGGTAGAGGGAGGTGGTAGAGGGAGGTGGTTGAGGAAGGTTGTAGAGAGAGGATGTAGAGGGAGGTGGTAGAGGGAGCTGGTAGAGGGAGGTGGTAGAGGGAGGTGGTAAAGGGAGGTGGTAGAGGGAGGTGGTAGAGGGAGGTGGTAGAGGGAGGTGGTAGAGGGAGGTGGTAAAGGGAGGTGGTAGAGGGAGGTGGTAGAGGGAGGTGGTTGAGGAAGGTTGTAGAGAGAGGATGTAGAGGGAGGTGGTAGAGGAAGGTGGTAGAAGTGGTAGAGGGAGGTGGTAGAGAGAGGTGGTAGAAGTGGTAGAGGGAGGTGGTAGAGGGAGGTGGTAAAGGGAGGTGGTTGAGGAAGGTTGTAGAGAGAGGATGTAGCGGGAGGTGGTAGAGGGAGGTGGTAAAGGGAGGTGGTAGAGGGAGGTGGTAGAGGGAGGTGGTAGAGGGAGGTGGTAGAGGGAGGTGGTAGAGGGAGGTGGTAGAGGGAGGTGGTAGAGGGAGGTGGTAAAGGGAGGTGGTAGAGGGAGGTGGTAGAGGGAGGTGGTAGAGGGAGGTGGTAGAGGGAGGTGGTAGAGGGAGGTGGTAAAGGGAGGTGGTAGAGGGAGGTGGTAGAGGGAGGTGGTAGAGGGAGGTGGTAGAGGGAGGTGGTAGAGGGAGGTGGTTGAGGGAGGTGGTAGAGGGAGGTAGTAGAGGGAGGTGGTAGAGGGAGGTGGTAGAGGGAGGTGGTAGAGGGAGGTGGTAGAGGGAGGTGGTAAAGGGAGGTGGTAGAGGGAGGTGGTAGAGGGAGGTGGTTGAGGGAGGTGGTAGAGAGAGGATGTGGAGGGAGCTGGTAGAGGTGG
Source organism: Megaustenia siamemsis (assembly GCA_032433765.1). Lineage (NCBI taxonomy): Eukaryota > Metazoa > Mollusca > Gastropoda > Stylommatophora > Ariophantidae > Megaustenia > Megaustenia siamemsis. The sequence continues at coordinate 9,800,326 of JAVIAB010000104.1, forward strand.
TAGAGGGAGGTGGTAAAGGGAGGTGGTAGAGGGAGGTGGTAGAGGGGGGTGGTAGAGGGAGGTGGTAGAGGGAGGTGGTAGAGGGAGGTGGTAAAGGGAGGTGGTAGAGGGAGGTGGTAGATGGAGGTGGTAGAGGGAGGTGGTAGAGGGAGGTGGTAAAGGGAGGTGGTAGAGGGAGGTGGTAGAGGGAGGTGGTTGAGGAAGGTTGTAGAGAGAGGATGTAGAGGGAGGTGGTAGAGGAAGGTGGTAGAAGTGGTAGAGGGAGGTGGTAGAGAGAGGTGGTAGAAGTGGTATAGGGAGGTGGTAGAGGGAGGTGGTAAAGGGAGGTGGTTGAGGAAGGTTGTAGAGAGAGGATGTAGAGGGAGGTGGTAGAGGAAGGTGGTAGAGGGAGTTGTTAGAGGTGGTAGAGAGAGGTGGTAGAGGGAGGTGGTAGAGAGAGGTGGTAGAGAAAGGTGATAGATGGAGGTGGTAGAGAGAGGTGATAGATGGAGGTGGTAGAGGGAGGTGATAGATGGAGGTGGTAGAGGGAGGTGGTAGATGGCGGTAGTAAAGGGAGATGGTAGAGAAAGGTGGTAGATGGAGGTAGTAAAGGGAGGTGGTAGAGGGAGTTGGTAGAGGAAGGTGGTAGAGAGAGGTGGTAGATAGAGGTAGCAGAGGGAGGTGGTAGATGGAGGTAGTAAAGGGAGGTGGTAGAGAGAGGTGATAGATGGAGGTGGTAGAGAGAGGTGGTAGAGAAAGGTGGTAGATGGAGGTAGTAAAGGGAGGTGGTAGAGAAAGGTGGTAGATGGAGGTAGTAAAGGGAGGTGGTAGAGAAAGGTGGTAGATGGAGGTAGTAAAGGGAGGTGGTAGAGAAAGGTGGTAGATGGAGGTAGTAAAGGGAGGTGGTAGAGAAAGGTGGTAGATGGAGGTAGTAAAGGGAGGTGGTAGAGAAAGGTGGTAGATGGAGGTAGTAAAGGGAGGTGGTAGAGAAAGGTGGTAGATGGAGGTAGTAAAGGGAGGTGGTAGAGAAAGGTGGTAGATGGAGGTAGTAAAGAGAGGTGGTAGAGGGAGGTGGTAGAGAGAGGTGGTAGATAGAGGTGGTAGAGGGAGGTGGTAGAGGGAGGTGGTAGAGAGAGGTGGTAGATAGAGGTGGTAGAGGGAGGTGGTAGAGGGAGGTGGTAGAGAGAGGTGGTAGATAGAGGTGGTAGAGGGAGGTGGTAGAGGGAGTTGGTAGAGGAAGGTGGTAGAGAGAGGTGGTAGATAGAGGTGGTAGAGGGAGTTGGTAGAGGAAGGTGGTAGAGAGAGGTGGTAGATAGAGGTGGTAGAGGGAGTTGGTAGAGGGAGTTGGTAGAGGGAGTTGGTAGAGGAAGGTGGTAGAGAGAGGTGGTAGATAGAGGTGGTAGAGGGAGTTGGTAGAGGAAGGTGGTAGAGAGAGGTGGTAGATAGAGGTGGTAGAGGGAGTTGGTAGAGGGAGGTGGTAGATAGAGGTGGTAGAGGGAGGTGGTAGAGGGAGTTGGTAGAGGAAGGTGGTAGAGAGAGGTGGTAGATAGAGGTGGTAGATGGAGGTAGTAAAGGGAGGTGGTAGAGGGAGTTGGTAGATGGCGGTGATAGAGGACGGTGGTAGAGGGAGGTGGTAGATGGCGGTGATAGAGGAAGGTGGTAGAGGGAGGTGGTAGAGGGAGTTGGTAGAGGGAGGTGGTAGAGGGAGGTGGTAGAGAGAGGTGGTAGAGGGAGTTGGTAGAGTGAGGTGGTAGAGAGAGGTGGTAGATAGAGGTGGTAGAGGGAGGTGGTAGAGGGAGTTGGTAGAGGAAGGTGGTAGAGGGTAGGAGGTGGTAGAGAGAGGTGGTAGAGGGAGTTGGTAGAGGAAGGTGGTAGAGAGAGGTGGTAGATAGAGGTGGTAGAGGGAGGTGGTAGAGGGAGGTGGTAGAGGGAGGTGGTAGAGAGAGGTGGTAGAGGGAGTTGGTAGAGGAAGGTGGTAGAGAGAGGTGGTAGATAGAGGTGGTAGAGGGAGGTGGTAGAGGGAGGTGGTAGATGGCGGTGATAGAGGAAGGTGGTAGAGGGTAGGAGGTGGTAGAGAGAGGTGGTAGAGGAAGGTGGTAGAGGAAGGTGATAGAGGAAGGTGGTAGAGGGAGTTGGTAGAGGAAGGTGGTAGAGGGTAGGAGGTGGTAGAGAGAGGTGGTAGAGGAAGGTGGTAGAGGAAGGTGGTAGATAGAGTTGGTAGAGGGAGTTGGTAGAGGAAGGTGGTAGATAGAGGTGGTAGAGGGAGTTGGTAGAGGAAGGTGGTAGATAGAGGTGGTAGAGGGAGGTGGTAGAGAGAGGTGGTAGAGGGAGTTGGTAGAGGAAGGTGGTAGATAGAGTTGGTAGAGGGAGGTGGTAGAGGGAGTTGGTAGAGGAAGGTGGTAGATAGAGGTGGTAGAGGGAGTTGGTAGAGGAAGGTGGTAGATAGAGGTGGTAGAGGGAGGTGGTAGAGAGAGGTGGTAGAGGGAGTTGGTAGAGGAAGGTGGTAGATAGAGGTGGTAGAGGGAGGTGGTAGAGAGAGGTGGTAGATAGAGGTGGTAGAGGGAGTTGGTAGAGGAAGGTGGTAGATAGAGGTGGTAGATGGAGGTAGTAAAGGGAGGTGGTAGAGGGAGTTGGTAGAGGAAGGTGGTAGATAGAGGTGGTAGATGGAAGTAGTAAAGGGAGGTGGTAGAGGGAGTTGGTAGAGGAAGGTGGTAGAGAGAGGTGGTAGATAGAGGTGGTAGAGGGAGGTGGTAGACTGAGGTGGTAGAGGGAGGTGGTAGATAGAGGTGGTAGAGGGAGGTGGTAGAGGGAGGTGGTAGAGGGAGGTGGTAGAGGGAGGTGGTAGAGGGCGGTGGTAGATGGAGGTGGTAGAGGGAGGTGGTAGAGGGAGGTGGTAGAGGGAGGTGGTAGAGGGAGGTGGTAGATAGAGGTGGTAGAGGGAGGTGGTAGAGGGAGGTGGTAGAGGGAGGTGGTAGAGGGAGGTGGTAGATAGAGGTGGTAGAGGGAGGTGGTAGAGGGAGTTGGTAGAGGAAGGTGGTAGATAGAGGTGGTAGATGGAGGTAGTAAAGGGAGGTGTTAGAGGGAGTTGGTAGAGGAAGGTGGTAGAGAGAGGTGGTAGAGGGAGGTGGTAGAGGGAGGTGGTAGAGAGAGGTGGTAGAGGGAGGTTGTAGAGGGAGTTGGTAGAGGGAGGTGGTAGAGGGAGTCGGTAGAGGAAGGTGGTAGATAGAGGTGGTAGAGGGAGGTGGTAGAGGGAGTTGGTAGAGGGAGTTGGTAGAGGGAGTTGGTAGAGGAAGGTGGTAGATGGAGGTGATAGAGGGAGGTGGTAGAGGGAGGTGGTAGAGGGAGGTGGTAGAGGGAGGTGGTAGATAGAGGTGGTAGAGGGAGGTGGTAGAGGGAGGTGGTAGAGGGAGGTGGTAGAGGGAGGTGGTAGAGGGAGGTGGTAGATAGAGGTGGTAGAGGGAGGTGGTAGAGGGAGGTGGTAGAGGGAGGTGGTAGAGGGAGGTGGTAGAGGGAGGTGGTAGAGGGAGGTGGTAGAGGGAGGTGGTAGATAGATGTGGTAGAGGGAGTTGGTAGAGGAAGGTGGTAGAGAGAGGTGGTAGATGGAGGTGGTAGAGGGAGGTGGTAGAGGGAGGTGGTAGAGGGAGGTGGTAGAGGGAGGTGGTAGAGGGAGGTGGTAGAGGGAGGTGGTAGAGGGAGGTGGTAGAGGGAGGTGGTAGATAGAGGTGGTAGAGGGAGGTGGTAGAGGGAGGTGGTAGAGAGAGGTGGTAGATAGAGGTGGTAGAGGGAGGTGGTAGAGGGAGGTGGTAGATAGAGGTGGTAGAGGGAGGTGGTAGAGGGAGGTGGTAGATAGAGGTGGAGAGGGAGGTGGTCGAGGAAGGTGGTAGAGAGAGGTGGTAGATAGAGGTGGTAGAGGGAGGTGGTAGAGGGAGGTGGTAGAGGAAGGTGGTAGAGAGAGGTGGTAGATAGAGGTGGTAGATAGAGGTGGTAGATAGAGGTGGTAGATGGAGGTAGTAAAGGGAGGTGGTAGAGGGAGTTGGTAGAAGGAGTTGGTAGAGGGAGGTGGTAGAGGGAGGTGGTAGAGGAAGGTGGTAGAGGGAGGTGGTAGAGGGAGGTGGTAGAGGGAGGTGGTAGAGGGAGGTGGTAGATAGAGGTGGTAGAGGGAGTTGGTAGAGAGAGGTGGTAGATAGAGGTGGTAGATGGAGGTGGTAGAGGGAGGTGGTAGAGGGAGGTGGTAGAGGGAGGTGGTAGATAGAGGTGGTAGAGGGAGGTGGTAGAGGAAGGTGGTAGAGGGAGGTGGTAGAGGGAGGTGGTAGATAGAGGTGGTAGAGGGAGGTGGTAGAGGGAGGTGGTAGATAGAGGTGGTAGAGGGAGGTGGTAGAGGAAGGTGGTAGAGGGAGGTGGTAGAGGGAGGTGGTAGAGGGAGGTGGTAGAGGGAGGTGGTAGATAGAGGTGGTAGAGGGAGGTGGTAGAGGAAGGTGGTAGAGGGAGGTGGTAGAGGGAGGTGGTAGAGGGAGGTGGTAGATAGAGGTGGTAGAGGGAGGTGGTAGAGGAAGGTGGTAGAGGGAGGTGGTAGATAGAGGTGGTAGAGGGAGGTGGTAGATAGAGGTGGTAGAGGGAGGTGGTAGAGGGAGGTGGTAGAGGGAGGTGGTAGATAGAGGTGGTAAAGGGAGGTGGTAGAGGGAGGTGGTAGAGGGAGGTGGTAGAGGAAGGTGGTAGATAGAGGTGGTAGAGGGAGGTGGTAGAGGGAGGTGGTAGATAGAGGTGGTAGAGGGAGGTGGTAGAGGGAGGTGGTAGAGGGAGGTGGTAGAGAGAGGTGGTAGATAGAGGTGGTAGAGGGAGGTGGTAGAGGGAGGTGGTAGAGGGAGGTGGTAGATGGCGGTGGTAGAGGGAGGTGGTAGAGGGAGGTGGAAGAGGGAGTTGGTAGAGAGAGGTGTTAGAGGGAGGTGGTAGAGGGAGTTGGTAGAGAGAGGTGGTAGATAGAGGTGGTAGAGGGAGGTGGTAGATGGAGGTGGTAGAGGGAGGTGGTAGATAGAGGTGGTAGAGGGAGGTGGTAGAGGGAGGTGGTAGATAGAGGTGGTAGAGGGAGGTGGTAGAGGGAGGTGGTAGAGGGAGGTGGTAGAGGGAGGTGGTAGATAGAGGTGGTAGAGGGAGGTGGTAGAGAGAGGTGGTAGATGGAGGTGGTAGAGGGAGGTGGTAGATGGAGGTGGTAGAGGGAGGTGGTAGAGGGAGGTGGTAGAGGGAGGTGGTAGATGGAGGTGGTAGAGGGAGGTGGTAGATGGAGGTGGTAGAGAGAGGTGGTAGATAGAGGTGGTAGAGGGAGGTGGTAGATGGAGGTGGTAGAGGGAGGTGGTAGAGGGAGGTGGTAGAGGGAGTTGGTAGAGAGAGGTGGTAGATAGAGGTGGTAGATAGAGGTGGTAGATAGAGGTGGTAGATGGAGGTAGTAAAGGGAGGTGGTAGAGGGAGTTGGTAGAGGGAGTTGGTAGAGAGAGGTGGTAGATAGAGGTGGTAGATAGAGGTGGTAGATGGAGGTAGTAAAGGGAGGTGGTAGAGGGAGTTGGTAGATAGAGGTGGTAGAGGGAGGTGGTAGAGGGAGGTGGTAGAGGGAGGTGGTAGATGGCGGTGATAGAGGGAGTTGGTAGAGGGAGGTGGTAGATGGCGGTGATAGAGGAAGGTGGTAGAGGGTAGGAGGTGGTAGAGAGAGGTGGTAGAGGGAGGTGGTAGAGGGAGGTGGTAGATAGAGGTGGTAGAGGGAGGTGGTAGAGGGAGGTGGTAGAGGGAGGTGGTAGATGGCGGTGATAGAGCGAGTTGGTAGAGGGAGTTGGTAGAGGGAGGTGGTAGAGAGAGGTGGTAGAGAGAGGTGGTAGAGAGAGGTGGTAGATAGAGGTGGTAGAGGGAGGTGGTAGAGGGAGGTGGTAGAGGGAGGTGGTAGATGGCGGTGATAGAGGGAGTTGGTAGAGGGAGGTGGTAGATGGCGGTGATAGAGGAAGGTGGTAGAGGGTAGGAGGTGGTAGAGAGAGGTGGTAGAGGGAGGTGGTAGAGGGAGGTGGTAGATAGAGGTGGTAGAGGGAGGTGGTAGAGGGAGGTGGTAGATGGCGGTGATAGAGGAAGGTGGTAGAGAGAGGTGGTAGAGGGAGGTGGTAGAGGGAGGTGGTAGAGGGAGGTGGTAGAGGGAGGTGGTAGATAGAGGTGGTAGAGAGAGGTGGTAGAGGGAGGTGGTAGATGGTGGTGATAGAGGAAGGTGGTAGAGGGTAGGAGGTGGTAGAGAGAGGTGGTAGAGGAAGGTGGTAGAGGGATGTGGTAGATAGAGGTGGTAGAGGGAGGTGGTAGAGGGAGGTGGTAGATAGAGGTGGTAGAGGGAGGTGGTAGATGGCGGTGATAGAGGAAGGTGGTAGAGGGTAGGAGGTGGTAGAGAGAGGTGGTAGAGGAAGGTGGTAGAGGGAGGTGGCAGAGATGGCTGAGGTGGTAGAGGTGGCAGAAGTGGTAGTGGTTGCAGAGATGGTAGAGAAGGTGAACTAGTCTACTGCAGACAATAGTTTTGGGTTCACATCTCCTCCCTCACACTTTTCCCCGACCAACAATTTTCTAGGCTCACCAAGCCTTAACTGGCTATCGTTGGTTGTTTTATTGTTAAAGAACGACAGCCTGGCGTTGTGCTGACAACGTTACATTACAAAATGTGCTGATGATTAAACAAATATGGGAACTAATATTAAACGTCACATTCAAGACGTAAAGGGTCTCTTTTGTTTATTTATTTCTATTTCCTCTTCTTCTTCTACTTTCACTGATACCTAAAAGGTGTCGTGGTTTATATCATTTGTCGTTCTTGAGCTGCTCGAACTGTCTGAATTAGTGATTTTCCTTTGTTGTTGCATGTCTCTGTCACTGCATCTATCCATCTTCTTCTTTCTCTTTCTCACTGATACCGAAAAGGTGTCGTGGTTTATATCATTTGTCGTTCTTGAGCTGCTCGAACTGTCTGAATTAGTGATTTTCCTTTGTTGTTACATGTCTTTATCACTGCATCTATCCATCTTCTTCTGGGTCTTCCTCTTGGTCTTTTTCCATGCATTCTCGAGAAGAACGCCCTTGATGGTGATTGGTGAGGATTCATTCTGACCAGGTGGCCAAACCATTAAGTTGTTGTTGTTCTATATATTCTTGGCAGGGTTTTGTTCCTACCATTTTTCTTATGGTTTCATTTGGTATTCTATCTCTTCTTGTGTTATTTGTTACTTTTCTCAAGCATCGCATCTCACATGTATTGATCTTTCTTAAATGGGATTTAGAAAGGGTCCATGCTTAACTTTCATAGCACAAAGTTGGTATGAAAATGCTATTTATCATTTGTTTTTTAGCTTCTATAGAAATGTTTGGGTGTCTTAACAATGGTGAAAGCTGGTATGTGACAGTATTTGCTTTTTGTATTCTCATTTTCTATTTTAATACTAAAAATGTTATTTCATTCATCAAATCAGTGGCGACTGCACTGGCGATGCGGTCTTTTTTATCTGTAACCCTACAACCCTCTCAGGCAGAATCTAGAAACTAGATAAAGGGGTCAAAGCAAAGAAATACATACAAATGAAGCTGCAGTAAAGCTAATTGTGAAGAGAAATGAAACAAAAAAATATTGAGAAAAAAATAGACAAAACGGTTTGGTTAAAGTAAAGTAGCCCCGTCACGCCAAGTGGCGTATAGGGAATATGGTGTTAGTGACCATAGATTTTACAGACCTTCGGCACATGATTTTTGGGGTAATGTGGTCGGTATTACGCCCCTGCCTTTCCCAGAAAAAAAAAATCCAGTGCCCATTAACGGCTTGGTGAACCGGAGGCCGTCGGTTGGGATCGAACCCTACCTCTTGTCCTTCATAGTCCAGTTCACTGACCACTGAACTGTCGCGGCTCCCTTTCGTAATAAGTGGACGACACGAACTAGATAAACGTTTCGGCTCTTTTTCAACAGGAACACACACACACACACACACACACACACACTCACACACGGATATGTATTTAATACAAAATATAATAAATAATAACAACAACAAATAATAAATAATAACAACAAATAATAAATAACAACAACAAATAATAAATAATAATAATAAATAATAAATAATAACAACAAATAATAATAATAAATAATAACAACAATAATAAATAATAACAACAAATAATAAACAATAATAATAAATAATAAATAATAACAACAAATAATAAATAATAATAATAAATAATAACAACAAATAATAAATAATAACAACAAATAATAAATAATAATAATAACAACAAATAATAAATAATAACAACAAATAATAAATAATAACAACAAATAATAAATATTAACAACAAATAATAAATAATAACAACAAATAATAAATAATAACAACAAATATTTTAAAAATTAAAAACTAATTTCGAACTAGAATGAAAAAAAATGTTTTTGTTTGTTTTAAATACATATCTGTGTGTGTGTTGTATTGTATGTTTGTTCCTGCTGAAGGCCTATTAAGCCGAAACGTTGTTCTAATATGTGTCGTCCATTTATTGCGTAAAGCTTTAACCGTACTGTTTTTTCTATATATATTTTTTTTGTAAACTAGATAAATGCCATTTAGTCGTTTCTTTTTCTTTCATCAAATCAAGAGCCATCCTTCTCTGCTTCAAGTGCAGCCCTCCCTCCACGCTCCTCCCCTCCCCCAAACACCTGGTATTTTCCCATTTCGTTTGAACAGTGTCTACGCCACTGCTTACACGTTATCCACTATACACCATAAATCTATACTTGCCCTATCTGCAATCTACTAATCGATTATTTCCAACATTAGCTCTCAAATCTCCAACTTACTTGTCTGTTTCAATCCCTGAAGCAAAATCGATACCGACGATCCACCTCACAATCCAGGAATTTGATACAGAATAACCGCAAAATCCACCTGAAATATAATGTAATGTTAACCGGTTAAAATAACCAGACCTTCGTCATGTACACAATTCATTCCTTCATAACGTGGGTCAGATGGATCTTCAATGGAAACTTCTGGAAATGGCTGACACGGGGCTAGAGTCGACAAGCCTCAAAGATTGTCTCCCCCTTTCCCTGCACCCTAACACTGACAGGGCTGCCTCCTGTCACTTTCCACTCTGTTGATGGAGAGAGAGAGAGAGAGAGAGAGAGAGAGATGGAGGGAGAGAGAGAGCAGGATGCGCGGAAGAGTGCCAGGCCTGTGGGGTTCTGCCACCGCTGGAGCAATCAATACTAGGGACAGTTCTCCAAACAGGAAGCTCGGTTTCCAACGACCGCAAGGGAGACGAGTCTAGCGTCTTCGCTACCAACAACTCAAAATCAGATGTTGTGCCGTCTCCTCAATGAAGACTAAGGTTTCTCCCATTGCTATTCTTTATTCTGTCTGAATTAAAAGTGTAGTTTTTAATTTGCAATTCTTCTTTCACTGTTTTTTCTTCTCTTCGTTCATTCTCTGCATCC
>JAVIAB010000104.1:9814796-10025910 GCA_032433765.1 Megaustenia siamemsis
AGATATTTTTCATTTTCTGAAATACTATTTTGGCCTGAGCTATTCTACTTTTTATTTCCGTGGTGCATCTTCCGTCTGATGTTATTATTGTGTCCAGGTATTTGACGCGTTATGTTACGACATAAATAATATTACAGGACATGTATGTAAAACCTTCCCTGATTCCGAACAGTTCATTGGGGAATAGGACGGAGTCTATGCGAACACATGGTCGTAAGTACTACAGACCCGATGTCCACATCGAACGATGCCCAGGTGTTTGTGGTCTGAGCGAGGGAGGCGGCTCCTAACAAGAATGTCTTCCAGACTCCTGTCGCGTTTTAAGGCGACCGGGGATGATCAACAAAAAATAGACGAGAGATGGGATCAGGGTGGAGAATAGAACAGTACCACTGTCAACTAAACAAGAATACGTGTCGCGCTTTATAAGAAAGCGTTGGACATACATCAGTAATGTGCTGAGAATGAATGAAGAAAGACTTCCCAATCTGGTAAAAGAAAACAAAGCAGACAAAGGGAATTGGTAATCAGAACAATTACTAGTGAAGGCTCAAACATGGAACTAAAAAAAACAACCAAGACCTACACGAACTATCAGCAAATCGTCAGTCGTAGACTGATCTATGACTTCCGCCCTATGTACTATCATTGGTCTCACGGGACAATGAGTGAATTCTATATGTTGCCATAAAATGTGTGCCAACTAACACAATATTGTAAGATATTAGTCAGCAACTGCTAAGGACATATTCAAACAAAAAAGAAACAAAACAAAATATAAAGACCGGACAAAGGAAGCAACTATCCCCCCGGTGATTTATTCTCATCTGCCATTAAGTCTACAGCACTTCCGGAGAGGCCATTACCGATGTATTCTATCCTGATTGTGCTTCTCATTATCCATTACAAATTACGTCATGTAATGACAGCAGCTGGTGTTAAAGATGACGACGATCAGTGGTCGAGGGTTGAACAAAGCCGAAGTGGAATCACGTTCAAGATGACGACGACGAGAACCAGAGGTCAAGTTGAAAAGAGATGGAAGAAGACAGAAAGAGATTGAAGGAGAAATGCGAAGACGAATAAAAGACATCAGAACACGGAGGAAGACATAAGTGAGAAGGAGAAAAGGGAAGAATACAGGAGAAGATAGAAGAAAGTGTGAAAGACAGTAGAAGAGAGAAGACAGAAGACAGAAGAAGACGAAAGAAGGCAGAAGAAGACACAAAAATAAAAAAGGAAACATTAGAATGTAAAAGAAGACACAACAAGAAAAAAGGAAACATAAGAAGACAGAAGACAAAAGAAGATTAAAACAGACAAAAGGGGACAAAAAAGACAAAAGAAGACAGAAAAAGACAAAAGGAAACAGAAGAAGACAGAAAAAGACAAAAAGAAGGCAGTAACATGCAAAGGTAAACAGAAAATAACAGAAAACGATAAAAGAAGACAGAAAAAGACAAAAGGAAACAGAAGACAGAAAAAGACAAAAGGAAACAGAAGACAGAAAAAGACAAAAGGAAACAGAAGAAGACGGGAAAAGACAAAAGAACAGAAGAAGACAAAAGAAGACAGAAGAAGAGGCCAGAAAAAAACGTATCCCATTTCCGGAACACAGGCTAGCAAATTTATATCATCAACATCATGTGCCTTGTAGCGACTATAGAGCAACAACAAAGCTACTCTGTTTTATACTATGGTCCATGACCATCAATCAAGTGCCACTGATCTGGCCCATGCTGTTCGTTTTTTTGTTTCCACTGTCTAAAGACACGTTAGCCATGATCTGCGTCTCTCTTGCCTTCCCTATGTAATCAACTTGAGCCGCGATAGCTCAGTGGTTAGTGAACTGGACTACGAAGGACAAGGGGTAGGGTTCGATCCCAACCGACGGCTTCCGGGTTCACCCAGCCTTTAATGGGTACCGGCTTTTTTTTCTGGGAAAGTAAAGAAGCACGGGCGTAATACCGACCACATTACCCCAAAAATCATGTGCTGAAGGTCTGTAAAATATAGGGTCACTAACACCATATTCCCTATACGCCACTTGGCGTGACGGGGGCTCTTTACTTTACTACTTACATTTCTGCAGAAATGAAAATTAGTCTTCCCTGTACTAACGTAAGTAAAGTACCCCCGTCACGCCAAGTAGCATATAGGGAATACGGTGTTAGTGACCATAAATTTTACAGACCTTCGGCACATGATTTTTGGGGTAATGTGGTCGGTATTACCGAAAATACAAATTAAGGGTCATCCCTGGAATAGAGATTGACAGGGGAAGCAACCAGGTACTCAGTAACGACGTGCTGAAGTCTGATTCAAACAATAAAACTAAACATCTACACCAGCTTAACTCCCTTTTAAGGATGGATGAAGAAGAGGTTTTTTTCAGTCTCTTAGTAAGCGGGTGAATGCCAGAGATAAAAGAGAAAATGAAATAGTGACGGTTTTCTTCATCTTCTTCTAATCTTCTTCTACCTTTCAGCTCCCTGTAGAGCATAGGTCTTCAACAAACACTTCCAGCTCCCTGTAGAGCATAGGTCTTCAACAAACACTTTCAGCTCCCTGTAGAGCATAGGTCTTCAACAAACACTTTCAGCTCCCTAAAGAGCATAGGTCTTCAACAAACACTTTCAGCTCCCTGTAGAGCATAGGTCTTCAACAAACACTTTCAGCTCCCTGTAGAGCATAGGTCTTCAATAAACACTTTCAGCTCCCTGTAGAGCATAGGTCTTCAACAAACACTTTCAGCTCCCTGTAGAGCATAGGTCTTCAACAAACACTTTCAGCTCCCTGTAGAGCATAGGTCTTCAACAAACACTTTCAGCTCCCTGTAGAGCATAGGTCTTCAACAAACACTTTCAGCTCCCTGTGGAGCATAGGTCTTCAACAAACACTTTCAGCCCCCTGTGGAGCATAGGTCTTCAACAAACACTTTCAGCCCCTGTGGAGCATAGGTCTTCAACAAACACTTTCAGCCCCCTGTGGAGCATAGGTCTTCAACAAACACTTTCAGCTCCCTGTGGAGCATAGGTCTTCAACAAACACTTTCAGCTCCCTGTGGAGCATAGGTCTTCAACAAACACTTTCAGCTCCCTGTGGAGCATAGGTCTTCAACAAACACTTTCAGCTCCCTGTAGAGCATAGGTCTTCAACAAACACTTTCAGCTCCCTGTAGAGCATAGGTCTTCAACAAACACTTTCAGCTCCCTGTAGAGCATAGGTCTTCAACAAACACTTTCCAAGCGGTTATGTTTCTTGTCATTCTTTAAAGTCGATTCCATGTCTTCCCCATCATCTTCATCTCTGCTTCCATCTGTCTTCTCCAAAAAATATGTTAGTCTTCCTCTTTGTCTTTTTCCTTGGGGATTCCAGAAAAGGGCATGTTGTGTAATAGACAGAGACTTATCTTTCCATAGATCATGTCCCTCCACAATCTTCTATCTACAGTGCATCGTATCAGTTCTGTTGTTGACTGGTTTCCATGCCATGACACCAAGCTATCCAGTATTTTCTCTCTTTATCGTCCGCGATCTCTCTTTCCTTTTATTTGCCAGTTGTAACCAAGTATTCAAACTTTCCTCTTCTCATGATGTGCCCGAAAAATGTTGATTGTTTCTTTTTGATTTTTTTAGGAGCTCCCTTTTTGTGTTGGCATCTCTGAGAAGTTCTTCATTGGCCTTTTTAGCTGTCCATGGAACTTTCAACATTCTTCTGAGAAATCCCATCTATGTGACCTCTAATCGTCTTTTCATTTGTTTGTCTACTGTCCATGATTCGCTTACATAGGTCAGAATTAGTTCTATATAGCACCGATGAACTCGCTTTCTCACTTCTATTGACATAGATTTGTTGCATAAGACATTTTTCATATTCTGAAATGCTATTTTGGCCTGAGCTATTCTGTTTTTTATTTCTGTGGCGCATCTTCCATCTGATGTTATTATTGTGTCCAAGTATTTGACGCGTTGCACTTGTTTCAGACTTGTCCTGTTTATTTTTATGCTGCGTGATGGTGATGATTGTTTCTTCGATATGACCATTACTTCTGTTTTCTTACTATTCAGACAGAGACCTTTCTTGTTGCTTTCTTTTAATTTATTGTCTATAATTTCTTGTAGCTCATTCTCTGTCTCTGCTATTCAGACTGAGTCATCCTCATATCGCAAATTATTTATGTTGTGACCGTTGACTTCAATTCCTATTTTGTCTACTATGGAAAGTGGCTAGACGGAATAAAAGACACATACGCAAGACAAGAATCAAAAGATTTCTATTTTAGCATCTTCTAGATACGTTGAAGAACAGCACTATATCTAAAAGGAAAGTGGCTAGACGGAACAAAAGACACATACGCAAGACAAGAATCAAAAGATTTCTATTTTAGCATCTTCTAGATACGTTGAAGAACAGCACTATATCTAAAAGGAAAGTGGCTAGAAAAACAAGCAAAACGACATCTTCGTCATCATCATCATTGAGTGCTGTCTCGGCATCGAAGGTTGGCTACCATGGAGCACCATTCCACTCTGTCTCTTGCTTTGATGGTGCAGGTTGTCATAGTCTGACTTGTCGATCTTTTGATGTTACATGTCCATGCTAGTCTTGGTCTGCCTCTGACTCTCTTACATTGTATTTTCCCTTCAAATATTACTTTTAGTAGGCTGTTGTGTCTTTTAACATGGCCCAGAAATCGCATTTGTCTTATATGAATTGTGTTTAGTAATTGTCTTTTCATTTTTAGTTGTTTTTAAGACTTCATCGTTTGTTTTCTTTTCTTTCCACCCAATTATACCTATTCTTCTATATATCCACATTTCAAAGTTTTCAATTTTCTGTTCTGTTTTCTTGTCTAATGTCCATGTTACTGCACAATACAGGAATGTTGAGAAGATATAACATTTTGCTATTCTTAATTTTAGTCCTGGTGTTATTTGTTTTGATGATCGTAAATTTTAGAAAAAGGAAAATCTAAATACACCAGTCTATATTGCACATCTTTGATTTCTAAATCTACATACACCAGTCTATATTACACATCTTTGATTTCAAAATCTACATACACCAGCCTATATTACACATCTTTGATTTCTAAATCTATATACGCCATTCTATATTACACATCTTTGATTTCTAAATCGACATACACCAGCCTATATTACACATCTTTGATTTCTAAATCTGCATACGCCAGTCTATATTGCACATCTTTGATTTCTAAATCTACATACACCAGTCTATATTGCACATCTTTGATTTCTAAATCTGCATACACCAGTCTATATTGCACATCTTTGATTTCTAAATCTACATACACCAGCCTATATTACACATCTTAGATTTCTAAATCTACATACACTAGTCTATATTACACATCTTTGATTTCTGAATCTATATACACCAGTCTATATTGCACATCTTTGATTTCTAAATCTACATACGCCAGTCTATATTACACATCTTCGATTTCTGAATCTATATACACCAGTCTTTATTACACATCTTTAATTTCTAAATCTACATACACCAGCCTATATTATACATCTTTGATTTCTAAATCGACATACACCAGCCTATATTACACATCTTTGATTTCTAAATCTACATACGCCAGTCTATATTGCACATCTTTGATTTCTAAATCTATATACACCAGCCTATATTGCACATCTTTGATTTCTAAATCTGCATCTATCTATCTATTGACCTTTCGAGCCGTAACCGGCCCATAGGGCGTAGACCAAGATACACCTTCTCCTATATGAATTTTTGTTCTAGCAGTTTTCTTTTAAAGATATTTTATCAAATCTCGCCATCTGTCTCTGTTCTGTGCAAGCAGTTCTATCTCATTGAGGGAGCCGATTCCTGCTGCTCTTGCCTCTCTCATCAATGTTCTTCTCAGTGTCTCCCTGGGTCTTCCTCTTTTTCTTTTACCTGTTGTTTCCCATATGAGGGCTTGCTTTGCTATTCGATTATTATCTCTTCTCATCACATGTCCAACGTATGACCATCGTCTTTTCTTTATTACTGAAGATATTAGTGGTTGATTGGCGATTTCTCTAATTTCCTCGTTTGTTTTGAATTCGTTCCATTCTATACCAAGTATTTTCCTTAGACATTTATTTTCGAATGCGTTCAACTTTGTTTCTATATCTCTTGTTGTTTTCCAGCTTTCACACGCATACGTAAGGGTTGATAGTACATTTGATTTGAATAGCCTAAGTTTTGTGTTTGTGCTAATGAGTTTTGATTTCCACAACTTTTCAAGGCTTCTGAAAGACATTGCTGCTTTAGCCAGTCTGATTCTAATTTCTTTGCTCGTATCCCCTTCTCGATCAATGTGACTTCCAAGATAGATGAAGTGATCGATCTCTTCTACTGGTTTGTTTTCCATGTATATTTTGTCACTTGTTGGAATTAAACTTTTCATGACTTTAGTCTTTTCATGATTGACCTCAAGCCCAATTTTGCTGGCTATTGATGATAGTTCATTTGTGTTTTCCTGCATCGTTTTTATCTGATTGCTGATGAGAACTATGTCATCAGCAAAGTCCAGGTCCTCCAAATGGTCTCCTTGTATCCATTCGATGCCTTTATTACCAGTGCAGCATTTCTTCATTATGAAGTCCATAACAATTCCAAATAACAAGGGCGATAAAATACATCCTTGTTTAACCCCAGTTTCTATTGGGAAACATTCGCTCAGTCCTTCCTCTGTTCGAACTGCACATGTGTAACCATCATACATGTCTTTGATAATATTTATGATTTTTGATGGTAAGCCATATTGCTTCAGAATTTTCCACAAAGAATCTCTATGAATACTATCAAATGCTTTTTTGAAGTCGATGAAGTTAAGTACAAAAGGTTTTTGCTTTTCAATGTGTTCCTCCAATATAAGTCGTAGAGTGAAAATGTGGTCAAGACAGCTTCTCCCTTTTCTAAACCCAGCCTGTTCTTCACGCATTACTGTATCTATTGAATCCTTTATTCTATTTAGGATGATTTTACAGAATAATTTTGAGGCAACTGACAAAAGTGTCACGCCTCTCCAATTGTTACAATCTCTAAGATTGCCCTTTTTTGGGATCTTAACAATGATTCCTTTTTTCCATTTATGAGGCGTCTTCTCTGTTTTCCAAATGATGTTGAACATTTTTTGGAGATGTATTAAATTATGGCTATCAATTGCCTTGAGGATCTCAGCTGTTAACTTATCCTCTCCAGCAGCCTTGTTATTGGTCATTAGCTTTAAGGTGGTTTCTATTTCACTCAAGGTGAAGTCATCTAAATTTACATCTAATTCTGCTGCTGGTGTTTCAGCTTCAAAATCTATTAAACTGTGAGGTAGTGGACGGTTAAGAATTTCTTTGAAGTGTTCCGCCCAACGGGCTTTTATGTCTGCGCTTGTTGTTAGCATTAATCCAGATTTGTCTAGAATTGGTGTTCCACTGGATGTATAGGTGTTTGTCAGCATCTTTTGTACAGTATAAAGAGTTCTGCTGTCTCCTGTAATTGCAGCTGTCTCTGCTTTCTCTGCCAAGTTGTCTATATAAGCTCTTGTATCTCTTCTTGCCGAACTTTTCACTTTGTTGTCTAATTCTTTGTATGTTGCTTTTGCCAGAACCTTTCCAAGATCTGTCTTTACATTAGTCATGGCTCTCTTCGCTTCTCTTCTTTCTTTGATGTATTTCCATGTGGTGTCTGAGATCCAAGCTCGTTTTCCATTTTCTTCAGTCCAGCACTTGCTTCTGCTGCTGTCATTAGTATTTTGCTCTGTGAGTCCCACATTTCATTGATATCTAAGTCTATTTCACCAAGTGCTGAATAACAATTACTTAGCTCTATGTTAAACTTTTCCTTTATTGCTTCATCTTTCAGTTTATGACTATCAATTTTATGTGTAATTGACCTCTTCTGTTGGTTTCTAAATTTTAATCTTATTTTCCCAATGCACAGGTTGTGGTCACTATTAACATCAGCACCTCTGTATGCTCTTACATCTATTAATGATGATCTGAATTGTTGTTTAATACATAGGTGGTCAATTTGATTTGATGTTCTATCATCAGGAGATATCCATGTTGTTTTGTGGATATTTTTATGTGGAAATAATGTCCCACCTATAACTAAATTTTCTATTAAACATAATTCTATTAATCTTTCTCCATTCTGACTTGTTGTATTACAGCCTTCTCTCCCCATCACATGTTCCACTCCTGCGTTATCTTGTCCTACTTTGGCGTTGAAGTCTCCCATTACAATTAAAAGATCGTGTTTTGGTATTTTGTTT
The DNA here is from genome assembly GCA_032433765.1 of Megaustenia siamemsis. Taxonomy (NCBI): domain Eukaryota; kingdom Metazoa; phylum Mollusca; class Gastropoda; order Stylommatophora; family Ariophantidae; genus Megaustenia; species Megaustenia siamemsis. Next base: position 9,823,093 of record JAVIAB010000104.1, read on the forward strand.
ATAAGTTGTTGCAGTTGGTTATAAAAATCATCCTTAACTTCATCATCAGCTTCGTTAGTAGGCGCATAACATTGAACAATTGAAAGTCTTCCATGTTTTGTTTGTAGCGTGTTCGTATCAGACGGCTATTTACTGGTTCCCATTCTAATAAACTTCTTGCAGCTTTGTCTGTCATCATTATGCCTACTCCTTCACGGTGTTTTCCATCTTCCCTTCCAGAAAAAACTACTATTTTATTATCAATAGATCTCCTACCTGTTCCAGGCCAGCGCATTTCGCTTAATCCTAAAATATCTAGATCGTATCTGTCCATCTCGCTCGCGACCTGTGCATGTTTCGTCGGAGCGGCCATTGTTCGCACATTCCAGAATCCTATTTTTGTTGTTGTTTTAGGGCCGAAAAAACTATCACTACTATCTACTGCTAATTTACACATTCTGTATCAGGTCTACGTTTCATTAACAACATCGTTTTTACGATAGCGGCTTGTTAAACCTCTGATCAACGGTTCTATACCAAGCCGGAGAAAAATAATTCCTCCATTTTGGAAACAACCGGAAACGGCCAAAAATCTGCATACACCAGTCTATATTGCACATCTTTGATTTCTAAATCTACATACACCAGTCTATATTGCACATCTTTGATTTCTAAATCTATATACACCATTCTATATTGCACATCTTTGATTTCTAAATCTACATACACCAGCCTATATTGCACATCTTTGATTTCTAAATCTACATACGCCAGTCTATATTGCACATCTTTGATTTCTAAATCTACATACACCAGTCTATATTGCACATCTTTGATTTCTAAATCTACATACACCAGCCTATATTGCACATCTTTGATTTCTAAATCTACATACACCAGTCTATATTGCACATCTTTGATTTCTAAATCTACATACACCAGTCTATATTGCACATTTTTTATTTCTAAATCGACATACACCAGTCTATATTACACATCTTTGATTTCTAAATCTACATACTCCAGTCTATATTGCACATTTTTTATTTCTAAATCGACATACACCAGTCTATATTGCACATCTTTGATTTCTCCCTTGACATATCAAAGCTGTGTCTGACGAACAAAACAAAGATAGAAGATTAACTCAACTTGTACTGGCCAGTTACCACAGAATATTCGTAGATATAACTTTTCGTGCGTTCTATTCAGACAACTATTGTGGCTCCATGCGTCTGTTTTCAAAATATCGATTGGAAAGACCTTTTGAGCATCATTATATGGCTGGTGTCGTAAGGTCAGATCAATTTGTTCATCAATACTTGCAGCCCTGAGTAACAAATAACAGCAGCCAAACCTTGTATATCATCATCATGTGTCATCATGTTGACGATCACATCCTTACACAATTCTCTATCCAGAGTGATTAGTATCAGTTCTGTTGTTGACTGTTTAGGTGCCATGACACCAAGCTATCTAGTATTATTGTCTCTCTTTGTCGTCCACGATCTCTATTTCCCTGTATTTTTCCAGTTGTAACCAAGTATTCCAGTTTTCCTCTTTTAAAGATGTGCCGGAAGACTGTCACTTGTTTCGTTCTGATGTGTTTAGGAGTTTTCTTTTTGCGTTGGCCTTTTTGTGAATTTCCTTGTTGGTCTTTTTAGCTGTTCATGGAACTTTGCCTACATACAAGAACAAAAAACAACAAATAAACTGATTTGCCCATCTAGAAAGAATGTCGTGTTATTCCTTTGCCCATCTAGAAAGAATGTCGTGTGATTCCTTTGCCGATCTAGAAAAAATGTCGTGTGATTCCTTTGCCCATCTAGAAAGAATGTCGTGTGATTCCATTGCCCATCTAGAAAGAATGTCGTGTGATTCCTTTGCCCATCTAGAAAGAATGTCGTGTGATTCCTTTGCCCATCTAGAAAAAATGTCGTGTGATTCGTTTGCCCATCTAGAAATAATGTCGTGTGATTCCTTTGCCCATCTAGAAAAAATGTCGTGTGATTCCTTTGCCCATCTAGAAAAAATGTCGTGTGATTCCTTTGCCCATCTAGAAAAAATGTCGTGTGATTCCTTTGCCCATCTAGAAAGAATGTCGTGTGATTCCTTTGCCCATCTAGAAAGAATGTCGTGTGATTCCTTTGCCCATCTAGAAAGAATGTCGTGTGATTCCTTTGCCCATCTAGAAAGAATGTCGTGTGATTCCTTTGCCCATCTAGAAAGAATGTCGTGTGATTCCTTTTCCCATCTAGAAAGAATGTCGTGTGATTCCTTTGCCCATCTAGAAAGAATGTCGTGTGATTCCTTTGCCCATCTAGAAAGAATGTCGTGTGATTCCTTACCATACAAAGCACAGCCAGACAAAGAGTAAAATGGACAGATAACATCAACGAAACGCTACAACATCCTTTGACACTGATTGAAGTCAGCCATGCTGAAGTCGGATGTGTTGGGCGAAAGGCGCAAATATCGCAGTTTTACTGCAAACTACAACACAACGTATCCACGACACTTAACGTCACTTTAAGGACGGATGACGAAGATGTGCACCCCTTCATTCATCGGGTGAATGCAAACATTGTAGTTACCAAAAGGGCGAGAACCAGAGCTTTGCATCTCCCTGGACACTCGAAGGGGTACAAAACAATGTGAAGAAAGAAAGAAAGAAAGAGAAAAAAAGAAAGAAAGAAAGAAAGAAAGAAAGAAAGAAAGAAAGAAAGTTACACCACAGGCTGTGGAAATTTGCCACTTCAAATCCGTGGTTTCTTTGTGGCTTAATCCGGCCCTGATTTCTAGCTCTCTGGAATCACCAAAAAAAAAAACATGAGGTGCCGTGTGCACTTAAAAACCCTTAACAGATAAAAGTCTCAAAGAGTAGGCCAATATGGCCACTGTCCGGGAGAGTTGTTAAGTAATTCTACTCGTGCCGAAATGTGCTGGCGCAGATGTCGATGCTTTGTCGTAGGCTAGTCAACCTATCCGTACCCAGTTAAGAAGTGAAAGGTGAAGAAGAAGAAGAAGTAGATGATGATGATGATGATGATGATGATGATGAAGTAGTTAAGTATAGTGAAGAAGAAGTAGATGATGATGATGATGATGATGATGATGTAGTTAAGGATAGTGAAGAAGAAGTAGACGATGGTGATGATGATGATGACGTAGTTAAGGATAGTGAAGAAGAAGTAGATGATGATGATGATGATGATGATGTAGTTAAGGATAGTGAAGAAGAAGTAGATGATGATGATGATGATGATGATGTAGTTAAGGATAGTGAAGAAGAAGTAGATGATGGTGATGATGATGATGTAGTTAAGGATAGTGAAGAAGAAGTAGACGATGGTGATGATGATGAAGTAGTTAAGGATAGTGAAGAAGAAGTAGACGATGGTGATGATGATGAAGTAGTTAAGGATAGTGAAGAAGAAGTAGACGATGGTGATGATGATGAAGTAGTTAAGGATAGTGAAGAAGAAGTAGACGATGGTGATGATGATGAAGTAGTTAAGGATAGTGAAGAAGAAGTAGACGATGGTGATGATGATGAAGTAGTTAAGGATAGTGAAGAAGAAGTAGATGATGGTGATGATGATGATGAAGTAGTTAAGGATAGTGAAGAAGAAGTAGACGATGGTGATGATGATGATGAAGTAGTTAAGGATAGTGAAGAAGAAGTAGACGATTGTGATGATGATGATGAAGTAGTTAAGGATAGTGAAGAAGAAGTAGACGATGGTGATGATGATGATGTAGTTAAGGATAGTGAAGAAGAAGTAGACGATGGTGATGATGATGAAGTAGTTAAGGATAGTGAAGAAGAAGTAGATGATGATGAAGTAGTTAAGGATAGTGAAGAAGAAGTAGATGATGATGAAGTAGTTAAGGATAGTGAAGAAGAAGTAGATGATGATGAAGTAGTTAAGGATAGTGAAGAAGAAGTAGATGATGATGAAGTAGTTAAGGATAGTGAAGAAGAAGTAGACGATGGTGATGATGATGAAGTAGTTAAGGATAGTGAAGAAGAAGTAGATGATGTTGAAGTAGTTAAGGATAGTGAAGAAGAAGTAGATGATGATGATGTAGTTAAGGATAGTGAAGAAGAAGTAGATGATGATGAAGTAGTTAAGGATAGTGAAGAAGAAGTAGATGATGATGATGTAGTTAAGGATAGTGAAGAAGAAGTAGATGATGATTATGTAGTTAAGGATAGTGAAGAAGAAGTAGACGATGGTGATGATGATGAAGTAGTTAAGTATAGTGAAGAAGAAGTAGATGATGATGATGATGATGATGAAGTAGTTAAGGATAGTGAAGAAGAAGTAGACGATGGTGATGATGATGAAGTAGTTAAGGATAGTGAAGAAGATGTAGACGATGGTGATGATGATGAAGTAGTTAAGGATAGTGAAGAAGAAGTAGACGATGGTGATGATGATGAAGTAGTTAAGGATAGTGAAGAAGAAGTAGACGATGGTGATGATGATGAAGTAGTTAAGGATAGTGAAGAAGAAGTAGATGATGATAAAGTAGATGATGATGAAATAGATGATGATAATGATGATGGTGAGAATGAATTAAGTAGATGATGAAGAAGAAGTAGATTATGAAGAAGAAGGAAAAAAACTGTGATGATGAAGAGGAAATGTAAGTAGATTATGATTATGATGATGATGTGATGATGAAGTAAGTAGATGCATATGATAATAAGGAAGGAAAAGTAGATGATGATGATGATAAAGAAGAAGTAGATGGTGATGAAGAAGAAGAGGTAGAAGATGATGATAGTAATGATGGTGATGATGATGATAACCATAAAGAAGATGATGATGATGATGATGATGATGATTAAGAAAAAGAAATGTTGATGATTAAGAAGAAAAAAGGTAAGTTGATGATAATGATGATGATGATTATTAAAATCAATCCAAGTTAAAACTTCTTCTAATCAACCATAGACAAAGCTTATGCATTTTATATTTCAGGGAAAAAACGAATTAGCAAAACAACTAAAATATCTGTGATAAGCAGTTGTGAGGCCAGTCAGTGACCAAAGAGAAGAGAATAAACAAACAAAAAACAATGTTTGAGAAAGTGCTTTTTCTGTAAAGAAATTATGACAAGCAAAATACATTAATTAATAAAATAAATAATACATTAATTATATTATAATATAATTATATGTTGAGAATACCATGGACAGCTATGAAGAGTAATGAAAACGTTATAAAAGAGGTCAAAGCAAAAAGAGAGCTAGTTTCCAATATTAGGAAGAAATAATCATCATTTTTTGGTCATGTAATGAGAAGAGAACAACTGGAATATATTGTAACAACTGGGGAAATTGAGGGACGAAGAGATAGAGGGAAGCAAAGAGAAAAAATACCAGACAGCTTAAGAGAATGGCTTGGCAGACGGTCAATAACAGAAATGATTAATAATTGTCGAGATCGAAAATTGTGGAGAGACATGATCACCTACACCAGCAGGCCCGGTACTTGATGATTATTATAATATAACATCAAACCTGATTCTGACAATCCTGTCTCCTTCCATTTCAGATCGTCAGGTCAACATACCTCAATGACTTCTATGTTACTGGCAGCATCTCTTGTTCCTCTGAAGCCCATAGCCGGTTCGCATTGGAGAACCGACTCATAGCTTGCTTTAGTACTGCCCAACGAGGAGGATTAAACTCTTTTAACTCTTTTCTTTAATCACTGGTCTCCTCTTCATTTCCTTCCTGTGACCTATCCGTATTCCTCCCTGCGTTATTTTTTTTACTTCTCTTGCACTTCATCACCTTTGCCACGTCTTTCCTCTCTCGCTCTCTTTTACTCTTCTTCTCGTCTTCTTCGTACCCTATGGGATACCTCCTTTCATTTATCCAATTAATAATTGTTTGGCTCCTTTCCTCTAAGTAAATCCTCGTATTGTCTATTACCCTTTTAACCATACTCTACGGAAATCCTGGTAACGGTATTTTCCGCCAATTTATTTAGCTTTGTCATTGTGTTTTGTCGTTAGGATTTTTTCGCTCAATGTGTATAGTTTAAATGATATACATGATGAAGGCTTTTGACAAAACGTTGCAGTTTTTTTTTTTTTGTTAGTCTAGCTTTACAGTACCATTTTATGTTTATTATATATATATATATATATATATATATATATATATATATATATATATATAATCATCACGTATCGTGCCTGCTGGCGTAGGTGATCATGTCTCTCCACAACTTTCGATCTCGACAGTTCTTTATCATTTCTGTTGTTGATCCTCTGCCAAGCCATTCTCTTAAGCTGTCTGGTATCTTTTCTCTTTGCTTCCCTCTATCTCTTCGTCCCTCAAATTTCCCAGTTGTTACAATATATTCCAGTTGTTCTCTTCTCATTACATGGCCAACAAATGATGATTATTTCTTCCTAATATTGGAAATTAGCTCTCTTTTTGCTTTGGCCTCTTTCAGAACGTTTTCATTACTCTTCTTAGCTGTCCATGGTATTCTCAACATTCTTCTGTAAAACCACATTTCTACAGCCTCCCGTGATTTTCTTGTCTGTTGTCCTAATGTCCATTACCCACATCCATATGTTAAGACTGGCTCTACGTAACATTCAGGAACTATTTTTCTTGCTTCTATTGTGAAAAATGGATAGCACAGTATCTTATTCATTATTTGGAAAGCTGCTTTTGCCTGAGCTATTCTGCATCTCACATCTGTTGTACATCTACCATCTTATGTTAACAATGTTCCCAGATACTTAAATTAATTTACTTGTATATTGTTATCAGGTTGGGTAATTTTACCTGCTACTGTATGCAGTAGACAGTACAACCTGCGACTGCCCTGCTGCCTTGCTGGTATGCTCGGGAGAGTAAAAGGCTAAGGCTTCTACCCTGGAGTAAAACAACCCCACTGCCTTGTGAGTGAGACTTGTTAGTCAAAGGCTAGCGGAGCCACCGTAAACAAACCGATAGAAGGCAACAGAAGATCACTGTCGTTTTGTTCTTGTGTGTGTGTGTGTGTGTGTGTGTGTGTGTGTGTGTGTGTGTGTGTGTGTGTGTGTGTGTGTGTGTGTGTGTGTGTGTATCTGTATACATAAATCCATCTATCAAGTAACTTTAATAACGGCAAAGAAATCTGAAAATATTTAATATTATAATAATAATATTGAATATCTGAAATATTACGAAGAAAGAAAAGTTTGTCCCACACCATCTGTAGTGAAGTAAAGAATTGATAGTGGCTTCATTGTAGTACGTGTCACCTCATCATGCCAGGGTATGCCAGTTCAAGCACCAATATTCTCATAAAGAACATAACAAACATTAGCACACTGGACTAGCAACACAAAGCTTTTCCTTACAGAGTTAATGGGTAGCTTCACGCTGAAGAGGACGAGAAGGAGAGAGAAGAAGAGGAGGAGTAAAAAGGAGAAGAGGTGGAGAAAGAAGAAGAGGAGGAGAAAGAAAAACACTAGGAGGAGGAGGAGAAAGAAAAATACTAAGACGAGGAGGAGAGGAGAAAGAACAAGAAGACGAGGAGGAGAGGAGAAAGAACAAGAAGACGAGGAGGAGAGGAGAAAGAACAAGAAGACGAGGAGGAGGGGAGAAAGAACAAGAAGACGAGGAGGAGAGGAGAAAGAACAAGAAGACGAGGAGGAGGAGAAAGAACAAGAAGACGAGGAGGAGAGGAGAAAGAACAAGAAGACGAGGAGGAGGAGAAAGAACAAGAAGACGAGGAGGAGAGGAGAAAGAAAAACACTAGGAGGAGGAGGAGAAAGAACAAGAAGACTAGGAGGAGAGGAGAAAGAAAAACACTAGGAGGAGGAGGAGAAAGAAAAATACTAAGAGGAGGAGGAGGAGAAAGAACAAGAAGACGAGGAGGAGAGGAGAAAGAACAAGAAGACGAGGAGGAGATGAGAAAGAAAAACACTAGGAGGAGGAGGAGAAAGAACAAGAAGACGAGGAGGAGAGAAGAAAGAACAAGAAGACGAGGAGGAGAGGAGAAAGAAAAACACTAGGAGGAGGAGGAGAAAGAACAAGAAGACGAGGAGGAGAGGAGAAAGAAAAACACTAGGAGGAGGATGAGAAAGAACAAGAAGACGAGGAGGAGGAGGAGAAAGAACAAGAAGACGAGGAGGAGGAGGAGAAAGAACAAGAAGACGAGGAGGAGAGGAGAAAGAACAAGAAGACGAGGAGGAGAGGAGAAAGAATAAGAAGACGAGGAGGAGAGGAGAAAGAACAAGAAGACGAGGAGGAGAGGAGAAAGAACAAGAAGACGAGGAGGAGAGGAGAAAGAACAGGAAGACGAGGAGGAGAGGAGAAAGAAAAACACTAGGAGGAGGAGAAAGAAGAACACTAGGAGGAGGAGGAGGAGAAAGAACAAGAAGACGAGGAGGAGGAGGAGAAAGAAGAACACTAGGAGGAGGAGGAGGAGAAAGAAAAACACTAGGAGGAGGAGGAGGAGAAAGAACAAGAAGACGAGGAGGAGGAGGAGAAAGAAGAACACTAGGAAGAGGAGGAGGAGAAAGAACAAGAAGACGAGGAGGAGAGGAGAAAGAAGAACACTAGGAAGAGGAGGAGGAGAAAGAACAAGAAGACGAGGAGGAGGAGGAGAAAGAAGAACACTAGGAAGAGGAGGAGGAGAAAGAACAAGAAGACGAGGAGGAGAGGAGAAAGAAAAACACTAGGAGGAGGAGGAGAAAGAAAAACACTAGGAGGAGGAGGAGGAGAAAGAACAAGAAGACGAGGAGGAGAGGAGAAAGAAAAACATTAGGAGGGGGAGGAGAAAGAAGAACATTAGGAGGAGGAGAAGGAGAAAGAACAAGAAGACGAGGAGGAGAGGAGAAAGAAAAACATTAGGAGGAGGAGGAGAAAGAAGAACACTAGGAGGAGGAGGAGGAGAAAGAACAAGAAGACGAGGAGGAGAGGAGAAAGAAAAACATTAGGAGGAGGAGGAGAAAGAAGAACACTAGGAGGAGGAGGAGGAGAAAGAACAAGAAGACGAGGAGGAGAGGAGAAAGAAAAAACTAGGAGGAGGAGGAGAAAGAAAAAAAACTAGGAGGAGGAGGAGGAGGAAGAACAAGAAGACGAGGAGGAGAGGAGAAAGAACAAGAAGTCGAGGAGGAGAGGAGAAAGAAAAACATTAGGAGGAGGAGGAGAAAGAAAAGCACTAGGAGGAGGAGAAAGAAAAACATTAGGAGGAGGAGGAGAAAGAAGAAGAAGACGAGGAGGAGAGGAGAAAGAACAAGAAGACGAGGAGGAGAGGAGAAAGAACAAGAAGACGAGGAGGAGAGGAGGAGAGGAGAAAGAACAAGAAGACGAGGAGGAGAGGAGAAAGAACAAGAAGACGAGGAGGAGAGGAGAAAGAACAAGAAGACGAGGAGGAGAGGAGAAAGAAAAACATTAGGAGGAGGAGGAGAAAGAAAAGCACTAGGAGGAGGAGAAAGAAGAAGACTAGGAGGAGGAGGAGAAGAAAAAGAAGATGAGGAGGAGATGAGAAAGAAAAACACTAGGAGGAGGAGAAAGAACAAGAAGATGAGGAGGAGATGAGAAAGAAAAACACTAGGAGGAGGAGAAAGAACAAGAAGATGAGGAGGAGATGAGAAAGAAAAACACTAGGAGGAGGAGAAAGAAGAAGACTAGGAGGAGGAGGAGAAAGAACAAGAAGATGAGGAGGAGATGAGAAAGAAAAACACTAGGAGGAGGAGAAAGAAGAACACCAGGAGGAGGAGGAGAAAGAACAAGAAGATGAGGAGGAGATGAGAAAGAAAAACACTAGGAGGAGGAGAAAGAAGAACACTAGGAGGAGGAGGAGAAAGAACAAGAAGATGAGGAGGAGATGAGAAAGAAAAACACTAGGAGGAGGAGAAAGAAGAACACTAGGAGGAGGAGGAGGAGGAGAAAGAAGAAGACTAGGAGGAGGAGGAGAAAGAACAAGAAGATGAGGAGGAGATGAGAAAGAAAAACACTAGGAGGAGGAGGAGAAGAAAGAACAAGAAGACGAGGAGGAGAGGAGAAAGAAAAACACTAGGAGGAGGAGGAGGAGAAAGAACAAGAAGACGAGGAGGAGAAGAGAAAGAAAACACTAGGAGGAGGAGGAGAAAGAAGAAGAAGACGAGGAGGAGAGGAGAAAGAAAAACACTAGGAGGAGGAGGAGAAAGAAGAAGAAGACGAGGGGAGGAGACAGTAGAAGACGAGGAGGAGGAGGAGGAGAAAGAAAAAGACGAGGAGGAGAAGAAAGAAGAAGAAACGAGGAGGAGGAGACAGTAGAAGACGACGAGGAGGAGGAGGAGGAGGAGGAGGAGAAAGAAGAACACTAGGAGGAGGAGGAAGAACACTAGGAGGAGGAGGAGGAGAAAGAAGAACACTAGGAGGAGGAGGAGAAAGAACAAGAAGACGAGGAGGAGAGGAGAAAGAAAAACACTAGGAGGAGGAGAAAGAAGAACACTAAGAGGAGGAGGAGAAAGAACAAGAAGACGAGGAGGAGAGGAGAAAGAAAAACACTAGGAGGAGGAGAAAGAAGAACACTAGGAGGAGGAGGAGAAGGAAGAACACTAGGAGGAGGAGGAGAAAGAAGAACACTAGTAGGAGGAGGAGAAAGAAGAACACTAGGAGGAGGAGGAGAAAGAAGAACACTAGGAAGAGGAGGAGAAAGAAGAACACTAGGAGGAGGAGGAGAAAGAAGAAAACTAGGAGGAGGAGGAGAAAGAAGAACACTAGTAGGAGGAGGAGAAAGAAGAACACTAGGAGGAGGAGAAAGAAGAACACTAGGAGAAGAAAAAGAACACTAGGAGGAGGTGAAAGAACACGAAGATGAGGATGAGGAGGAGAAAGAAAAAGACGAGGAGGAGAAGAAAGAAGAAGAAGACGAGGAGGAGGAGACAGTAGAAGACGAGGAGGAGGAGGAGGAGGAGAAGAAAGAAGAAGAAAACGAGGAGGAGGAGACAGTAGAAGACGAGGAGGAGGAGGAGGAGGAGGAGAAAGAAGAAGACTAGGAGGAGGGGGAGAAAGAACAAGAAGACGAGGAGGAGGAGGAGAAAGAAAAAGACGAGGAGGAGGAAGAAAAAAAACGAGGAGGAGGAAAAAGAAGGAGAAGACGAGGAGGAGGAGAAAAAAGACGAGGAGGAGGAGAAAGAAGAAAAAGACGAGGAGGAGGAGAAAAAAGACGAGGGGGAGGAGAAAAAAGAAAAAGACGATGAGGAGGAGGAGGAAGATGACAAAAAGAAGTAGATGAGGAGTAGGACAAGGAAGAAGAAAACGAGGATGAGGAGAAAGAAGAATACGATGAGGAGGAGGACAAAAAAGTAGACGAGGGGGACAAAAACGTAGACGAGGAGGACATAAAAGAAGAAGACGGGGAGGAGGAGAAAGGAGAAAACGAGGACAGTGAACAAGAGGACAACGAAAGAAGACAGGGATAAGAAGTAGGAGGAGGACAAAAAGAAGAAGATGAGAAGGAGGACAAAAATAATAAGACGATGAGGAGAAGAAAGAAAAGAAGAGGAAGTGGAGGAGGGCAAAAAGAAGAAGACGGGAAGAAGGAGAAAGAAGAAGAAGACGAAGTGGAGGAGAACAAAAAGATGACGACGAGGAGGTGGAATAAGACAAAAAGATGACGATGAGGAGGTGGAAGAAGACAAATAGATGACGATGAGGATGTGGAAGAAGACAAAAAGATGACGATGAGGAGGTGGAAGAAGACAAATAGATGACGATGAGGAGGTGGAATAAGACAAAAAGATGACGACGAGGAGGTGGAATAAGACAAAAAGATGACGACGAGTTGGTGTGGAAGAAGACAAAAAGATGACGATGAGTAGGTGTGGAAGAAGACAAAAAGATAAGGACGAGGAGATGGGAGAAGACAAAAAGATGACGATGAGTAGGTGTGGAAGAAGACAAAAAGATAAGGACGAGGAGATGGAAGAAGACAAAAATATGACGATGAGTAGGTGTGGAAGAAGACAAAAAGATGACGACGAGGAGGTGGAATAGGACAAAAAGATGACGACGAGGAGGTGGAATAAGACAAAAAGATGACGACGAGGAGGTGGAATAAGACAAAAAGATGACGACGAGGAGGTGGAATAAGACAAAAAGATGACGACGAGGAGGTGGAATAAGACAAAAAGACGACGACGAGTTGGTGTGGAAGAAGACAAAAAGATGACGATGAGTAGGTGTGGAAGAAGACAAAAAGATAAGGACGAGGAGATGGGAGAAGACAAAAAGATGACGATGAGTAGGTGTGGAAGAAGACAAAAAGATGACGATGAGTAGGTGTGGAAGAAGACAAAAAGATGACGATGAGTAGGTGTGGAAGAAAACAAAAAGATGACGACGAGTAGGTGTGGAAGAAAACAAAAAGATGACGACGAGTAGGTGTGGAAGAAAACAAAAAGATGACGACGAGTAGGTGTGGAAGAAAACAAAAAGATGACGATGAGTAGGTGTGGAAGAAGACAAAAAGATGACGACGAGTAGGTGTGGAAGAAAACAAAAAGATGACGACGAGTAGGTGTGGAAGAAAACAAAAAGATGACGACGAGTAGGTGTGGAAGAAAACAAAAAGATGACGATGAGGAGGTGTGGAAGAAGACAAAAAGATAACGATGAGTAGGTGTGGAAGAAAACAAATAGATGACGACGAGTAGGTGTGGAAGAAGACAAAAAGATGACGATGAGTAGGTGTGGAAGAAAACAAAAAGATGACGATGAGTAGGTGTGGAAGAAAACAAAAAGATGACGACGAGTAGGTGTGGAAGAAAACAAAAAGATGACGATGAGTAGGTGTGGAAGAAAACAAAAAGATGACGATGAGTAGGTGTGGAAGAAAACAAAAAGATGACGACGAGTAGGTGTGGAAGAAAACAAAAAGATGACGACGAATAGGTGTGGAAGAAGACAAAATGATGACGATGAGTAGGTGTGGAAGAAGACAAAAAGATAAGGACGAGGAGATGGGAGAAGACAAAAAGATGACGACGAGGAGATGAATGAGATAAATTTTAGCAATAATCATCTCAACATGAATAGGTAATACATCTGCAGCTGCTCGAACAGTGTTGTGGAAAATATGGCATGCACAACCATCACCTATCAAACGATGTCCAAGGTTTTCTTTCAGCTTTATGAAAACATTGTTCTTTCCTTTCCTTTCAGCGACCCCCCAAATTTAGAATGTGTGTTGTCTGCACTTAATGCAACTACTTTCCTTTGTAAAAAAAAAATCATTCCGTTAGACAGTCATTAATAAAACTACTAACATTATATCAGATGTTTCTCCTGGCAATGACTTCAATTTTGATATTTTAAATTTCAGCCCCTTATTGTGGTCAAAGTATTTGACATGCAAAGGAAAACTCCTGATTTCCTTGTGGTTGGAGGCATCTGTCAGTATGGAAATAAATGTAGAGTTTTCTAGGTCACATCTCAACTCATTTTGAACATGGGGTGTGAACACATTTCGAATAATGGCTTCTGTTTTCGTACGTGCACAAGCAAATTTTGGTTCTAAAACAACCTAGAGTAATTTTGATGTGCAGTCCATAGATCTAAATGTATGATTGTGTATCACTGTATGATTGTGTATCACTGTATGATTGTGTATCACTGTATGATAAGCAAATGCACCTTCTGTAACTAATTGTTCTTCTTTGTCCCCAATATGTTCAGCTCGAAAAAATGTTGTTAACGACGAGATTGATGCAGCTGTAGCGACGGCTCTCTTGCACTATTTATGTGACTCTTAATATTACCACGTCCACTATGGTTAATCGAAAACCCATTACTGTATCACAGAATGAAATACAGTGAAGTTTTATGTAGACTCTTTTAGAAAGGAGTATTCCTTTTGTAAATCTGATTGAGACTACATTTACGTTTTGATGTCATATGTTGCAACAATTACAAACTATATAAACTAACTATAGATAGAATACAAAAGGAAACCATAAGAAAAATGGTGGGAATAAAACCCTGCCAAGAATATATAGAACAACAATAACTTAAATGGTTGGACCACCTGGTCAGAATGAATCCTCACCGATCACCATCAAGGGCGTTCTTCTCGAGAATGCATGAAAAAAGACCAAGAGGAAGACCTAGAAGAAGATGGATAGATGCAGTGACAGAGACATGTAACAACAAAGGAAAGTCACTAATTCAGACAGTTCGAGCAGCTCAAGAACGACAAATGATATAACCACGACACCTTTTCGGTATCAGTGAGAAAGAAAAAGAAGAATAGAAGACAAACTAACTATAGTTTAAATAATAATTTTCTATGACTACACCATATGCATAGAATAAGTTCTTAAACATTAAAATGTCAATTAACTGAATAATTGCACAATGTAAATAAAATCTACTGAATGCAATAACCTCTATCACTAAACAACACAATAAATAGAATTAGTTCGTCGGTAAACGAAAGGAACACAATGAATATACAAGAATATGAAATGTCGTGGCCGCAAAGATGCTACTTGTTGAGTTTGAGTTTCGGTATACAAGATTTAAAACTTGGAGCGCATTTTACTGTTACTGTTTCTCCAAATGAATCAGTTCAACTTTTTAAACATTTTCTACACAACAACGAAATAATGTATATTTTTAAGACGAAGAGACGTTTACCATATTGGCAAAATTGGTAAACGTTTGTGTCCCTAATGTATTTTAACAAATCCTGGACAAAAGCTAAAAAATCGGCCAAAATAGGGACAAATTCGGAACAGCAACAAATTCGGGACACAGGTTGAAAAAACAGTTTAAAAAATCGGGACGTCTGGTCACCTTATGGAAGAAGACAAAAGAAGACGACGAGGAGGTGAAAGAGGACAAAAAGAAAAAAACGATGAGGAGGTGGAAGAAGACAAAAAGAAGACGACGAGGTGGTTGAAGAAGACAAAAATATGACGACGAGGAGATGGAAGAAGACAGAAAGAAGACGACGAGGAGATGGAAGAAGACAGAAAGAAGACGACGAGGAGATGGAAGAAGACAGAAAGAAGACGACGAGGAGATGGAAGAAGACAAAAAGATGACGACGAGGAGATGGAAGAAGACAAAAAGAAGATGACGGGAGGTGGAAGAAGACAAAAAGAAGATGACGAGGAGGTGAAAGAAAACAAAAAGAAGATGACGAGGAGGTGGAAGAAGACAAAAAGAAGAAGACGAGGAGGTGGAAGAAGACAAAAAGAAGATGACGAGGAGGTGGAAGAAGACAAAAAGAAGATGACGAGGAGGTGGAGGAAGACAAAAAGAAGATGACGAGGAGGTGAAAGAAAACAAAAAGATGAGGACGAGGAGGTGAAAGAAGACAAAAAGATGACGACGAGGAGGTGAAAGAAGACAAAAAGATGACGACGAGGAGGTGGAAAAAGACAAAAAGATGACGACCAGGAGGTTGAAGAAGACAAAAAGATGACGACGAGGAGATGGAAGAAGACAGAAAGAAGACGACGAGGACGTTGAAGAAGACAGAAAGATGACGACGTGGAGGTTGAAGAAGACAAAAAGATGACGACGAGGACGTTGAAGAAGACAAAAAGATGACGACGAGGAGATGGAAGAAGACAAAAAGAAGACGACGTGGAGGTTGAAGAAGACAAAAAGATGACGACGAGGAGGTGGAAGAAGACAGAAAGATGAGGACGAGGAGATGGAAGAAGACATAAAGAAGACGACGAGGAGGTTGAAGAAGACAAAAAGATGAGGACGAGGAGATGGAAGAAGACAGAAAGAAGACGACGAGGAGATGGAAGAAGACAGAAAGAAGACGACGAGGAGGTTGAAGAAGACAAAAAAGAAGACGACGTGGAGGTTGAAGAAGACAAAAAGAAGACGACGTGGAGGTTGACGAAGACAAAAAGATGATGACGTGGTGGTTGAAGAAGACAGAAAGAAGACGACGAGGAGGTTGAAGAAGACAAAAAGAAGACGACGTGGAGGTTGAAGAAGACAAAAAGAAGACGACGTGGAGGTTGAAGAAGACAAAAAGAAGACGACGTGGAGGTTGAAGAAGACAAAAATATGAGGACGAGGAGATGGAAGAAGACAGAAAGAAGACGACGTGGAGGTTGAAGAAGGTAAAAATATGACGACGAGGAGGTTGAAGAAGACAAAAATATGACGACGAAGAGATGGAAGAAGACAGAAAGAAGACGACGAGGAGATGGAAGAAGACAGAAAGAAGACGACGCGGAGATGGAAGAAGACAAAAAGAAGTCGACGAGGAGATGGAAGAAGACAAAAAGATGACGACGAGGAGATGGAAGAAGACAAAAAGAAGATGACGAGGAGATGGAAGAAGACAAAAAGATGACGAGGAGGAGGTGGAAGAAGACAAAAAGATGATGACGAGGAGATGGAAGAAGACAAAAAGAAGATGACGAGGAGATGGAAGAAGACAAAAAGATGACGAGGAGGAGGTGGAAGAAGACAAAAAGATGACGAGGAGGAGGTAGAAGAAGACAAAAAGAAGATGACGAGGAGATGGAAGAAGACAAAAAGATGACGAGGAGGAGGTGGAAGAAGACAAAAAGATGACGACGAGGAGGTGGAAAAAGACAAAAGATGACGACCAGGAGGTTGAAGAAGACAAAAAGATGACGACGAGGAGATGGAAGAAGACAAAAAGAAGACGACGAGGAGTTGAAGAAGACAGAAAGATGACGACGAGGAGGTTGAAGAAGACAAAAAGATGACGACGAGGACGTTGAAGAAGACAAAAAGATGACGACGAGGAGATGGAAGAAGACAAAAAGAAGACGACGTGGAGGTTGAAGAAGACAAAAAGATGACGACGAGGAGGTGGAAGAAGACAGAAAGATGAGGACGAGGAGATGGAAGAAGACAAAAGAAGACGACGAGGAGGTTGAAGAAGACAAAAAGATGAGGACGAGGAGATGGAAGAAGACAAAAGAAGACGACGAGGAGATGGAAGAAGACAGAAAGAAGACGACGAGGAGGTTGAAGAAGACAAAAAAGAAGACGACGTGGAGGTTGAAGAAGACAAAAAGAAGACGACGTGGAGGTTGAAGAAGACAAAAAGATGACGACGTGGAGGTTGAAGAAGACAGAAAGAAGACGACGAGGAGGTTGAAGAAGACAAAAAGAAGACGACGTGGAGGTTGAAGAAGACAAAAAGAAGACGACGTGGAGGTTGAAGAAGACAAAAAGAAGACGACGTGGAGGTTGAAGAAGACAAAAATATGAGGACGAGGAGATGGAAGAAGACAGAAAGAAGACGACGTGGAGGTTGAAGAAGAAAAAGATGACGACGAGGAGGTTGAAGAAGACAAAAATATGACGACGAGGAGATGGAAGAAGACAGAAAGAAGACGACGAGGAGATGGAAGAAGACAGAAAGAAGACGACGCGGAGATGGAAGAAGACAAAAGAAGACGACGAGGAGATGGAAGAAGACAAAAAGATGACGACGAGGAGATGGAAGAAGACAAAAAGAAGATGACGAGGAGATGGAAGAAGACAAAAAGATGACGAGGAGGAGGTGGAAGAAGACAAAAAGATGATGACGAGGAGATGGAAGAAGACAAAAAGAAGATGACGAGGAGATGGAAGAAGACAAAAAGATGACGAGGAGGAGGTGGAAGAAGACAAAAAGATGACGAGGAGGAGGTAGAAGAAGACAAAAAGAAGATGACGAGGAGATGGAAGAAGACAAAAAGATGACGAGGAGGAGGTGGAAGAAGACAAAAAGATGACGAGGAGGAGGTGGAAGAAGACAAAAAGATGACGACGAGGAGGTGGAAGAAGACAAAATAAGATGACGAGGAGGTGAAAGAAACAAAAAGATGACGAGGAGGAGGTGGAAGAAGACAAAAAGAAGATGACGAGGAGGTGAAAGAAGACAAAAAGATGACGACGAGGAGGTGGAAGAAGACAAAAAGAAGATGACGAGGAGATGGAAGAAGACAAAAAGATGACGACTAGGAGGTGGAAGAAGACAAAAAGAAGACGACGAGGAGATGGAAGAAGACAAAAAGATGACGACGAGGAGGTGGAAGAAGACAAAAAGAAGATGACGAGGAGGTGGAAGAAGACAAAAAGAAGATGATGAGGAGGTGAAAGAAAACAAAAAGATGACGACGAGGAGGTGAAAGAAGACAAAAAGATGACGACGAGGAGGTGAAAGAAGACAAAAAGATGACGACGAGGAGGTGGAAAAGACAAAAAGATGACGACCAGGAGGTTGAAGAAGACAAAAAGATGACGACGAGGAGATGGAAGAAGACAGAAAGAAGACGACGAGGACGTTGAAGAAGACAGAAAGATGACGACGTGGAGGTTGAAAAAGACAAAAAGATGACGACGAGGACGTTGAAGAAGACAAAAAGATGACGACGAGGAGATGGAAGAAGACAAAAAGAAGACGACGTGGAGGTTGAAGAAGACAAAAAGATGACGACGAGGAGGTGGAAGAAGACAGAAAGATGAGGACGAGGAGATGGAAGAAGACAGAAAGAAGACGACGAGGAGGTTGAAGAAGACAAAAAGATGAGGACGAGGAGATGGAAGAAGACAGAAAGAAGACGACGAGGAGGTGGAAGAAGACAGAAAGAAGACGACGAGGAGGTTAAAGAAGACAAAAAGAAGACGACGTGGAGGTTGAAGAAGACAAAAAGAAGACGAGGTGGAGGTTGAAGAAGACAAAAAGATTATGACGTGGTGGTTGAAGAAGACAGAAAGAAGACGACGAGGAGGTTGAAGAAGACAAAAAGAAGACGACGTGGAGGTTGAAGAAGACAAAAAGAAGACGACGTGGAGGTTGAAGAAGGTAAAATATGACGACGAGGAGGTTGAAGAAGACAAAAATATGACGACGAGGAGATGGAAGAAGACAGAAAGAAGACGACGAGGAGATGGAAGAAGACAGAAAGAAGACGACGCGGAGATGGAAGAAGACAAAAAGAAGTCGACGAGGAGATGGAAGAAGACAAAAAGATGACGACGAGGAGATGGAAGAAGACAAAAAGAAGATGACGAGGAGATGGAAGAAGACAAAAAGATGACGAGGAGGAGGTGGAAGAAGACAAAAAGATGATGACGAGGAGATGGAAGAAGACAAAAAGAAGATGACGAGGAGATGGAAGAAGACAGAAAGATGACGAGGAGGAGGTAGAAGAAGACAAAAAGATGACGAGGAGGAGGTGGAAGAAGACAAAAAGATGACGAGGAGGAGGTGGAAGAAGACAAAAAGATGATGACGAGGATGGAAGAAGACAAAAAGAAGATGACGAGGAGATGAAAGAAGACAAAAAGATGACGAGGAGGAGGTGGAAGAAGACAAAAAGATGACGAGGAGGAGGTGGAAGAAGACAAAAAGATGACGACGAGGAGGTGGAAGAAGACAAAAAGATGACGAGAAGGAGGTGGAAGAAGACAAAAAAAAGATGACGAGGAGATGGAAGAAGACAAAAAGATGACGAGGAGGAGGTGGAAGAAGACAAAAAGATGACGACGAGGAGGTGGAAGAAGACAAAAGAAGATGACGAGGAGGTGAAAGAAGACAAAAAGATGACGAGGAGGAGGTGGAAGAAGACAAAAAGAAGACGACGAGGAGTGGAAGAAGACAAAAAGAAGACGACGAGGAGATGGAAGAAGACAAAAAGATGACGACGAGGAGGTGGAAGAAGACAAAAAGATGACGACGAGGAGGTGGAAGAAGACAAAAAGAAGATGACGAGGAGGTGAAAGAAGACAAAAAGATGACGAGGAGGAGGTGGAAGAAGACAAAAAGAGAGACGAGGAGGTGAAAGAAGACAAAAAGAAGATGACGAGGAGGTGGAAGAAGACAAAAAGATGACGACGAGGAGGTGGAAGAAGACAAAAAGATGACGAGGAGGAGGTAGAAGAAGACAAAAAGAAGACGACGAGGAGATGGAAGAAGACAAAAGATGACGACGAGGAGGTGGAAGAAGACAAAAAGATGACGACGAGGAGGTGGAAGAAGACAAAAAGATGACGACGAGGAGGTGGAAGAAGACAAAAGAAGATGACGAGGAGGTGAAAGAAGACAAAAAGATGACGAGGAGGAGGTGGAAGAAGACAAAAAGAAGATGACGAGGAGGTGAAAGAAGACAAAAAGATGACGACGAGGAGGTGGAAGAAGACAAAAAGAAGATGACGAGGAGATGGAAGAAGACAAAAAGATGACGACGAGGAGGTGGAAGAAGACAAAAAGAAGACGACGAGGAGATGGAAGAAGACAAAAAGATGACGACGAGGAGGTGGAAGAAGACAAAAAGAAGATGACGAGGAGGTGGAAGAAGACAAAAAGAAGATGACGAGGAGGTGAAAGAAAACAAAAAGATGACGACGAGGAGGTGAAAGAAGACAAAAAGATGACGACGAGGAGGTGAAAGAAGACAAAAAGATGACGACGAGGAGGTGGAAAAAGACAAAAAGATGACGACCAGGAGGTTGAAGAAGACAAAAAGATGACGACGAGGAGATGGAAGAAGACAGAAAGAAGACGACGAGGACGTTGAAGAAGACAGAAAGATGACGACGTGGAGTTGAAAAGACAAAAAGATGACGACGAGGACGTTGAAGAAGACAAAAAGATGACGACGAGGAGATGGAAGAAGACAAAAAGAAGACGACGTGGAGGTTGAAGAAGACAAAAAGATGACGACGAGGAGGTGGAAGAAGACAGAAAGATGAGGACGAGGAGATGGAAGAAGACAGAAAGAAGACGACGAGGAGGTTGAAGAAGACAAAAAGATGAGGACGAGGAGATGGAAGAAGACAGAAAGAAGACGACGAGGAGGTGGAAGAAGACAGAAAGAAGACGACGAGGAGGTTAAAGAAGACAAAAAGAAGACGACGTGGAGGTTGAAGAAGACAAAAAGAAGACGACGTGGAGGTTGAAGAAGACAAAAAGATTATGACGTGGTGGTTGAAGAAGACAGAAAGAAGACGACGAGGAGGTTGAAGAAGACAAAAAGAAGACGACGTGGAGGTTGAAGAAGACAAAAAGAAGACGACGTGGAGGTTGAAGAAGTTAAAATATGACGACGAGGAGGTTGAAGAAGACAAAAATATGACGACGAGGAGATGGAAGAAGACAGAAAGAAGACGACGAGGAGATGGAAGAAGACAGAAAGAAGACGACGCGGAGATGGAAGAAGACAAAAAGAAGTCGACGAGGAGATGGAAGAAGACAAAAAGATGACGACGAGGAGATGGA
The DNA here is from genome assembly GCA_032433765.1 of Megaustenia siamemsis. Classification (NCBI taxonomy): domain Eukaryota; kingdom Metazoa; phylum Mollusca; class Gastropoda; order Stylommatophora; family Ariophantidae; genus Megaustenia; species Megaustenia siamemsis. The sequence goes on from JAVIAB010000104.1 coordinate 9,844,305, forward strand.
AGAAGACAAAAAGAAGATGACGAGGAGATGGAAGAAGACAAAAAGATGACGAGGAGGAGGTGGAAGAAGACAAAAGATGATGACGAGGAGATGGAAGAAGACAAAAAGAAGATGACGAGGAGATGGAAGAAGACAAAAAGATGACGAGGAGGAGGTAGAAGAAGACAAAAAGATGACGAGGAGGAGGTGGAAGAAGACAAAAAGAAGATGACGAGGAGATGGAAGAAGACAAAAAGATGACGACGAGGAGGTGGAAGAAGACAAAAAGATGACGAGGAGGAGGTGGAAGAAGACAAAAAGATGACGAGGAGGAGGTGGAAGAAGACAAAAAGATGACGAGAGGAGGTGGAAGAAGACAAAAGAAGATGACGAGAGATGGAAGAAGACAAAAAGATGACGAGGAGGAGGTGTAAGAAGACAAAAAGATGACGACGAGGAGGTGGAAGAAGACAAAAAGAAGATGACGAGGAGGTGAAAGAAGACAAAAAGATGACGAGGAGGAGGTGGAAGAAGACAAAAAGAAGACGACGAGGAGATGGAAGAAGACAAAAAGAAGATGACGAGGAGATGGAAGAAGACAAAAGATGATGACGAGGAGGTGGTAGAAGACAAAAAGATGACGACGAGGAGGTGGAAGAAGACAAAAGAAGATGACGAGGAGGTGAAGAAGACAAAAAGATGACGAGGAGGAGGTGGAAGAAGACAAAAAGAAGATGACGAGGAGGTGAAAGAAGACAAAAGAAGATGACGAGGAGGTGGAAGAAGACAAAAAGAAGACGACGAGGGGGTGAAAGAAGACAAAAAGATGACGACGAGGAGATGGAAGAAGACAAAAGAAGATGACGAGGAGGTAAAAGAAGACAAAAAGATGACGACGAGGAGGTGGAAGAAGACAAAAAGATGATGACGAGGAGGTTGAAAAAGACAAAAAGATGACGACGAGGAGGTGGAAGAAGACAAAAAGATGACGACGAGGAGGTGAAAGAAGACAAAAAGATGACGACGAGGAGGTTAAAGAAGACAAAAAGATGATGACGAGGAGGTGGAAGAAGACAAAAAGAAGACGACGAGGAGGTGAAAGAAGACAAAAAGATGACGACTAGGAGGTGGAAGAAGACAAAAAGAAGATGACGAGGAGGTGAAAGAAGACAAAAAGATGACGACGAGGAGGTGAAAGAAGACAAAAAGATGACGACGAGGAGATGGAAGAAGACAGAAAGAAGACGACGAGGAGTTGAAGAAGACAGAAAGATGACGACGTGGAGGTTGAAGAAGACAAAAAGATGACGACGAGGAGGTTGAAGAAGACAAAAAGAAGACGACGAGGAGGTTGAAGAAGACAAAAAGAAGACGACGTGGAGGTTGAAGAAGACAAAAAGATGATGACGAGGAGGTTGAAGAAGACAGAAAGAAGACGACGAGGAGGTTGAAGAAGACAAAAGAAGACGACGAGGAGGTTGAAGAAGACAAAAGAAGACGACGAGGAGGTTGAAGAAGACAAAAGAAGATGACGAGGAGATGAAGAAGACAGAAAGATGACGACGAGGAGGTAGAAGAAGACAAAAAGATGACGACGAGGAGGTGGAAGAAGACAAAAAGAAGATGACGAGGAGATGGAAGAAGACAAAAAGATGACGACGAGGAGGTGGAAGAAGACAAAAAGATGACGACGAGGAGGTGGAAGAAGACAAAAAGATGACGACGAGGAGGTGGAAGAAGACAAAAAGATGACGAGAGGAGGTGGAAGAAGACAAAAAGAAGATGACGAGGAGATGGAAGAAGACAAAAAGATGACGACGAGGAGGTGGAAGAAGACAAAAAGATGACGACGAGGAGGTGGAAGAAGACAAAAAGAAGATGACGAGGAGGTGAAGAAGACAAAAAGATGACGAGGAGGAGGTGGAAGAAGACAAAAAGATGACGACGAGGAGATGGAAGAAGACAAAAAGAAGATGACGAGGAGATGGAAGAAGACAAAAAGATGACGACGAGGAGGTGGAAGAAGACAAAAAGATGACGACGAGGAGGTGGAAGAAGACAAAAAGAAGATGACGAGGAGGTGAAAGAAGACAAAAGATGACGAGGAGGAGGTGGAAGAAGACAAAAAGAAGATGACGAGGAGGTGAAAGAAGACAAAAAGAAGATGACGAGGAGGTGGAAGAAGACAAAAAAAGACGACGACGAGGTGAAAGAAGACAAAAAGATGACGACGAGGAGATGGAAGAAGACAAAAAGAAGATGACGAGGAGGTAAAGAAGACAAAAAGATGACGACGAGGAGGTTGAAAAAGACAAAAAGATGACGACGAGGAGGTGGAAGAAGACAAAAAGATGACGACGAGGAGTTAAAGAAGACAAAAAGATGATGACGAGGAGGTGGAAGAAGACAAAAAGAAGACGACGAGGAGGTGAAAGAAGACAAAAAGATGACGACGAGGAGGTGGAAGAAGACAAAAAGAAGATGACGAGGAGGTGAAAGAAGACAAAAAGATGACGACGAGGAGGTGAAGAAGACAAAAAGATGACGACGAGGATATGGAAGAAGACAGAAAGAAGACGACGAGGAGGTTGAAGAAGACAGAAAGATGACGACGAGGAGGTTGAAGAAGACAAAAAGAAGACGACGAGGAGGTTGAAGAAGACAAAAAGAAGACGACGAGGAGGTTGAAGAAGACAAAAAGATGACGACGAGGAGGTTGAAGAAGACAGAAAGAAGACGACGAGGAGGTTGAAGAAGACAAAAAGAAGACGACGTGGAGGTTGAAGAAGACAAAAAGAAGACGACGAGGAGGTTGAAGAAGACAAAAAGAGATGACGAGGAGATGGAAGAAGACAGAAAGATGACGACGAGGAGGTAGAAAAAGACAAAAGAAGATGACGAGGAGGTGAAAGAAGACAAAAAGATGACGACGAGGAGGTGGAAGAAGACAAAAAGAAGACGACGAGGAGGTGAAAGAAGACAAAAAGATGACGACGAGGAGGTGGAAGAAGACAAAAAGATGACGACGAGGAGATGGAAGAAGACAAAAGAAGATGACGAGGAGGTGAAAGAAGACAAAAAGATGACGACGAGGAGGTGAAAGAAGACAAAAAGATGACGACGAGGAGTATGGAAGAAGACAGAAAGAAGACGACGAGGAGGTTGAAGAAGACAGAAAGATGACGACGTGGAGGTTGAAGAAGACAAAAAGATGACGACGAGGAGGTTGAAGAAGACAAAAAGAAGACGACGAGGAGGTTGAAGAAGACAAAAAGAAGACGACGAGGAGGTTGAAGAAGACAAAAAGATGACGACGAGGAGGTTGAAGAAGACAGAAAGAAGACGACGAGGAGGTTGAAGAAGACAAAAAGAAGACGACGAGGAGGTTGAAGAAGACAAAAAGAAGACGACGTGGAGGTTGAAGAAGACAAAAAGAAGACGACGAGGAGGTTGAAGAAGACAAAAAGATGACGACGAGGAGATGGAAGAAGACAAAAGAAGACGACGTGGAGGTTGAAGAAGACAAAAAGATGACGACGAGGAGGTTGAAGAAGACAAAAATATGACGACGAGGAGATGGAAGAAGACAAAAAGAAGACGACGAGGAGATGGAAGAAGACAGAAAGAAGACGACGAGGAGATGGAAGAAGACAAAAAGAAGACGACGAGGAGATGGAAGAAGACAAAAAGATGACGACGAGGAGATGGAAGAAGACAAAAAGAAGATGACGAGGAGATGGAAGAAGACAAAAAGATGACGAGGAGGAGGTGGAAGAAGACAAAAAGATGATGACGAGGAGATGGAAGAAGACAAAAAGAAGATGACGAGGAGATGGAAGAAGACAAAAAGATGACGAGGAGGAGGTGGAAGAAGACAAAAAGATGACGACGAGGAGGTGGAAGAAGACAAAAAGAAGATGACGAGGAGATGGAAGAAGACAAAAAGATGACGAGGAGGAGGTGGAAGAAGACAAAAAGATGACGAGGAGGAGGTGGAAGAAGACAAAAAGATGACGACGAGGAGGTGGAAGAAGACAAAAAAAGATGACGAGGAGGTGAAAGAAGACAAAAAGATGACGAGGAGGAGGTGGAAGAAGACAAAAAGAAGATGACGAGGAGGTGAAAGAAGACAAAAAGATGACGACGAGGAGGTGGAAGAAGACAAAAAGAAGATGACGAGGAGATGGAAGAAGACAAAAAGATGACGACTAGGAGGTGGAAGAAGACAAAAAGAAGACGACGAGGAGATGGAAGAAGACAAAAAGATGACGACGAGGAGGTGGAAGAAGACAAAAAGAAGATGACGAGGAGGTGGAAGAAGACAAAAAGAAGATGACGAGGAGGTGAAAGAAAACAAAAAGATGACGACGAGGAGGTGAAAGAAGACAAAAAGATGACGACGAGGAGGTGAAAGAAGACAAAAAGATGACGACGAGGAGGTGGAAAAAGACAAAAAGATGACGACCAGGAGGTTGAAGAAGACAAAAAGATGACGACGAGGAGATGGAAGAAGACAGAAAGAAGACGACGAGGACGTTGAAGAAGACAGAAAGATGACGACGTGGAGGTTGAAAAGACAAAAAGATGACGACGAGGACGTTGAAGAAGACAAAAAGATGACGACGAGGAGATGGAAGAAGACAAAAAGAAGACGACGTGGAGGTTGAAGAAGACAAAAAGATGACGACGAGGAGGTGGAAGAAGACAGAAAGATGAGGACGAGGAGATGGAAGAAGACAGAAAGAAGACGACGAGGAGGTTAAAGAAGACAAAAAGAAGACGACGTGGAGGTTGAAGAAGACAAAAAGAAGACGACGTGGAGGTTGAAGAAGACAAAAAGATTATGACGTGGTGGTTGAAGAAGACAGAAAGAAGACGACGAGGAGGTTGAAGAAGACAAAAAGAAGACGACGTGGAGGTTGAAGAAGACAAAAAGAAGACGACGTGGAGGTTGAAGAAGGTTAAAATATGACGAGGAGGTTGAAGAAGACAAAAATATGACGACGAGGAGATGGAAGAAGACAGAAAGAAGACGACGAGGAGATGGAAGAAGACAGAAAGAAGACGACGCGGAGATGGAAGAAGACAAAAAGAAGTCGACGAGGAGATGGAAGAAGACAAAAAGATGACGACGAGGAGATGGAAGAAGACAAAAAGAAGATGACGAGGAGATGGAAGAAGACAAAAAGATGACGAGGAGGAGGTGGAAGAAGACAAAAAGATGATGACGAGGAGATGGAAGAAGACAAAAAGAAGATGACGAGGAGATGGAAGAAGACAGAAAGATGACGAGGAGGAGGTGGAAGAAGACAAAAAGATGACGAGGAGGAGGTGGAAGAAGACAAAAAGAAGATGACGAGGAGATGGAAGAAGACAAAAAGATGACGAGGAGGAGGTGGAAGAAGACAAAAAGATGACGAGGAGGAGGTGGAAGAAGACAAAAAGATGACGAGGAGGAGGTGGAAGAAGACAAAAAGATGACGAGAAGGAGGTGGAAGAAGACAAAAAGAAGATGACGAGGAGATGGAAGAAGACAAAAAGATGACGAGGAGGAGGTGGAAGAAGACAAAAAGATGACGAGGAGGAGGTGGAAGAAGACAAAAAGAAGATGACGAGGAGGTGAAAGAAGACAAAAAGATGACGAGGAGGAGGTGGAAGAAGACAAAAAGATGACGACGAGGAGATGGAAGAAGACAAAAAGAAGATGACGAGGAGATGGAAGAAGACAAAAAGATGATGACGAGGAGGTGGTAGAAGACAAAAAGATGACGACGAGGAGGTGGAAGAAGACAAAAAGAAGATGACGAGGAGGTGAAAGAAGACAAAAAGATGACGAGGAGGAGGTGGAAGAAGACAAAAAGAAGATGACGAGGAGGTGAAAGAAGACAAAAAGAAGATGACGAGGAGGTGGAAGAAGACAAAAAGAAGACGACGAGGGGGTGAAAGAAGACAAAAAGATGACGACGAGGAGATGGAAGAAGACAAAAAGAAGATGACGAGGAGGTAAAAGAAGACAAAAAGATGACGACGAGGAGGTGGAAGAAGACAAAAAGATGATGACGAGGAGGTTGAAAAAGACAAAAAGATGATGACGAGGAGGTGGAAGAAGACAAAAAGATGACGACGAGGAGGTGGAAGAAGACAAAAAGATGACGAGAGGAGGTTAAAGAAGACAAAAAGATGATGACGAGGAGGTGGAAGAAGACAAAAAGAAGACGACGAGGAGGTGAAAGAAGACAAAAAGATAACGACTAGGAGGTGGAAGAAGACAAAAGAAGATGACGAGGAGGTGAAAGAAGACAAAAAGATGACGACGAGGAGGTGAAAGAAGACAAAAAGATGACGACGAGGATATGGAAGAAGACAGAAAGAAGACGACGAGGACGTTGAAGAAGACAGAAAGATGACGACGTGGAGGTTGAAGAAGACAAAAAGATGACGACGAGGACGTTGAAGAAGACAAAAAGATGACGACGAGGAGATGGAAGAAGACAAAAAGAAGACGACGTGGAGGTTGAAGAAGACAAAAAGATGACGACGAGGAGGTGGAAGAAGACAGAAAGATGAGACGAGGAGATGGAAGAAGACAGAAAGAAGACGACGTGGAGGTTGAAGAAGACAAAAAGAAGACGACGTGGAGGTTGAAGAAGACAAAAAGATTATGACGTGGTGGTTGAAGAAGACAAAAAGATGATGACGAGGAGGTTGAAGAAGACAAAAAGATGACGACGAGGAGGTGGAAGAAGACAAAAAGATGACGACGAGGAGGTTGAAGAAGACAAAAAGATGATGACGAGGAGGTGGAAGAAGACAAAAAGAAGACGACGAGGAGGTGAAAGAAGACAAAAAGATAACGACTAGGGGTGGAAGAAGACAAAAAGAAGATGACGAGGAGGTGAAAGAAGACAAAAAGATGACGACGAGGAGGTGAAAGAAGACAAAAAGATGACGACGAGGAGATGGAAGAAGACAGAAAGAAGACGACGAGGAGTTGAAGAAGACAGAAAGATGACGACGTGGAGGTTGAAGAAGACAAAAAGATGACGACGAGGACGTTGAAGAAGACAAAAAGATGACGACGAGGAGATGGAAGAAGACAAAAAGAAGACGACGAGGAGGTTGAAGAAGACAAAAAGATGACGACGAGGAGGTGGAAGAAGACAGAAAGAAGACGACGAGGAGATGGAAGAAGACAGAAAGAAGACGACGAGGAGGTTAAAGAAGACAAAAAGAAGACGACGTGGAGGTTGAAGAAGACAAAAAGAAGACGACGTGGAGGTTGAAGAAGACAAAAAGATTATGACGTGGTGGTTGAAGAAGACAGAAAGAAGACGACGAGGAGGTTGAAGAAGACAAAAAGAAGACGACGTGGAGGTTGAAGAAGACAAAAAGAAGACGACGTGGAGGTTGAAGAAGGTAAAAATATGACGACGAGGAGGTTGAAGAAGACAAAAATATGACGACGAGGAGATGGAAGAAGACAGAAAGAAGACGACGAGGAGATTGAAGAAGACAGAAAGAAGACGACGCGGAGATGGAAGAAGACAAAAAGAAGTCGACGAGGAGATGGAAGAAGACAAAAAGATGACGACGAGGAGATGGAAGAAGACAAAAAGAAGATGACGAGGAGATGGAAGAAGACAAAAAGATGACGAGGAGGAGGTGGAAGAAGACAAAAAGATGATGACGAGGAGATGGAAGAAGACAAAAAGAAGATGACGAGGAGATGGAAGAAGACAAAAAGATTACGAGGAGGAGGTGGAAGAAGACAAAAAGATGACGAGGAGGAGGTGGAAGAAGACAAAAAGAAGATGACGAGGAGATGGAAGAAGACAAAAAGATGACGAGGAGGAGGTGGAAGAAGACAAAAAGATGACGAGGAGGAGGTGGAAGAAGACAAAAAGAAGATGACGAGGAGGTGAAAGAAGACAAAAAGATGACGAGGAGGAGGTGGAAGAAGACAAAAAGATGACGACGAGGAGATGGAAGAAGACAAAAAGATGATGACGAGGAGGTGGTAGAAGACAAAAAGATGACGACGAGGAGGTGGAAGAAGACAAAAAGAAGATGACGAGGAGGTGAAAGAAGACAAAAAGATGACGAGGAGGAGGTGGAAGAAGACAAAAAGAAGATGACGAGGAGGTAAAAGAAGACAAAAAGATGACGACGATGAGGTGGAAGAAGACAAAAAGATGATGACGAGGAGGTTGAAGAAGACAAAAAGATGATGACGAGGAGGTGGAAGAAGACAAAAAGATGACGACGAGGAGGTGGAAGAAGACAAAAAGATGACGACGAGGAGGTTGTAGAAGACAAAAAGATGATGACGAGGAGGTGGAAGAAGACAAAAAGAAGACGACGAGGAGGTGAAAGAAGACAAAAAGATAACGACTAGGAGGTGGAAGAAGACAAAAAGAAGATGACGAGGAGGTGAAAGAAGACAAAAAGATGACGACGAGGAGGTGAAAGAAGACAAAAAGATGACGACGAGGAGGTGAAAGAAGACAAAAAGATGACGACGAGGAGATGGAAGAAGAAGAAAGAAGACGACGAGGAGATGGAAGAAGACAAAAAGAAGTCGACGAGGAGATGGAAGAAGACAAAAAGATGACGACGAGGAGGTGAAAGAAGACAAAAAGATGACGACGAGGAGGTGAAAGAAGACAAAAAGATGACGACGAGGAGGTGAAAGAAGACAAAAAGATGACGACGAGGAGATGGAAGAAGACAGAAAGATGACGATCAGAAGGTTGAAGAAGACAAAAAGATGACGACGAGGAGATGGAAGAAGACAGAAAGAAGACGACGAGGAGATGTAAGAAGACAAAAAGAAGACGACGTGGAGGTTGAAGAAGACAAAAAGATGACGACGAGGAGATGGAAGAAGACAGAAAGAAGACGACGAGGAGATGGAAGAAGACAGAAAATAGACGACGTTGAGGTTGAAGAAGACAGAAAGATGAGGACGTGGAGGTTGAAGAAGACAAAATGATGACGACGAGGAGGTTGAAGAGGACAAAAATATGACGACGAGGAGATGGAAGAAGACAGAAAGAAGACGACGAGGAGATGAAAGAAGACAAAAAGATGACGACGAGGAGATGGAAGAAGACAAAAAGATGACGTCGAGGAGGTGGAAGAAAACAAATATAAGATGACGAGGAGGTGGAAGAAGACAAAAAGAAGATGACGAGGAGGTGGAAGAAGACAAAAAGAAGATGACGAGGAGGTGGAAGAAGACAAAAAGAAGATGACGAGAAGGTGGAAGAAGACAAAAAGATGACGACGAGGAGGTGAAAGAAGACAAATATAAGATGACTAGGAGGTGGAAGAAGACAAAAAGATGACGACGAGGAGGTGGAAGAAGACAAAAAGAAGATGACGAGGAGGTGAAAGAAAACAAAAAGATGAAAACGAGGAGGTGAAAGAAGACAAAAAGATGACGACGAGGAGGTGAAAGAAGACAAAAAGATGACGACGAGGAGGTGGAAAAAGACAAAAAGATGACGACCAGGAGGTTGAAGAAGACAAAAAGATGACGACGAGGAGATGGAAGAAGACAGAAAGAAGACGACGAGGACGTTGAAGAAGACAGAAAGATGACGACGTGGAGGTTGAAGAAGACAAAAAGATGACGACGAGGACGTTGAAGAAGACAAAAAGATGACGACGAGGAGATGGAAGAAGACAAAAAGAAGACGACGTGGAGGTTGAAGAAGACAAAAAGATGACGAGGAGGTGGAAGAAGACAGAAAGATGAGGACGAGGAGATGGAAGAAGACAGAAAGAAGACGACGAGGAGGTTGAAGAAGACAAAAAGATGAGGACGAGGAGATGGAAGAAGACAGAAAGAAGACGACGAGGAGATGGAAGAAGACAGAAAGAAGACGACGAGGAGGTTAAAGAAGACAAAAAGAAGACGACGTGGAGGTTGAAGAAGACAAAAAGAAGACGACGTGGAGGTTGAAGAAGACAAAAAGATGATGACGTGGTGGTTGAAGAAGACAGAAAGAAGACGACGAGGAGGTTGAAGAAGACAGAAAGAAGACGACGAGGAGGTTGAAGAAGACAAAAAGAAGACGACGTGGAGGTTGAAGAAGACAAAAAGAAGACGACGTGGAGGTTGAAGAAGGTAAAAATATGACGACGAGGAGGTTGAAGAAGACAAAAATATGACGACGAGGAGATGGAAGAAGACAGAAAGAAGACGACGAGGAGATGGAAGAAGACAGAAAGAAGACGACGCGGAGATGGAAGAAGACAAAAAGAAGTCGACGAGGAGATGGAAGAAGACAAAAAGATGACGACGAGGAGATGGAAGAAGACAAAAAGAAGATGACGAGGAGATGGAAGAAGACAAAAAGATGACGAGGAGGAGGTGGAAGAAGACAAAAAGATGATGACGAGGAGATGGAAGAAGACAAAAAGAAGATGACGAGGAGATGGAAGAAGACAAAAAGATGACGAGGAGGAGGTGGAAGAAGACAAAAAGATGACGAGAAGGAGGTGGAAGAAGACAAAAAGAAGATGACGAGGAGATGGAAGAAGACAAAAAGATGACGAGGAGGAGGTGGAAGAAACAAAAAGATGACGAGGAGGAGGTGGAAGAAGACAAAAAGAAGATGACGATGAGGTGAAAGAAGACAAAAAGATGACGAGGAGGAGGTGGAAGAAGACAAAAAGATGACGACGAGGAGATGGAAGAAGACAAAAAGAAGATGACGAGGAGATGGAAGAAGACAAAAAGATGACGAGGAGGAGGTGGTAGAAGACAAAAAGATGACGACGAGGAGATGGAAGAAGACAAAAAGAAGATGACGAGGAGATGGAAGAAGACAAAAAGATGACGAGGAGGAGGTGGTAGAAGACAAAAAGATGACGACGAGGAGGTGGAAGAAGACAAAAAGAAGATGACGAGGAGGTGAAAGAAGACAAAAAGATGACGACGAGGAGATGGAAGAAGAAAAAAGAAGACGACGAGGAGATGGAAGAAGACAAAAAGAAGACGACGAGGAGATGGAAGAAGACAAAAAGATGACGACGAGGAGGTGAAAGAAGACAAAAAGATGACGACGAGGAGGTGAAAGAAGACAAAAAGATGACGACGAGGAGGTGAAAGAAGACAAAAAGATGACGACGAGGAGATGGAAGAAGACAGAAAGATGACGACAGAAGGTTGAAGAAGACAAAAAGATGACGACGAGGAGATGGAAGAAGACAGAAAGAAGATGACGAGGAGGTGAAAGAAAACAAAAAGATGAAAACGAGGAGGTGAAAGAAGATAAAAAGATGACGACGAGGAGGTGAAAGAAGACAAAAAGATGACGACGAGGAGGTGAAAGAAGACAAAATAAGATGACTAGGAGGTGGAAGAAGACAAAAAGATGACGACGAGGAGGTGGAAGAAGACAAAAAGAAGATGACGAGGAGGTGAAAGAAAACAAAAAGATGAAAACGAGGAGGTGAAAGAAGACAAAAAGATGACGACGAGGAGGTGAAAGAAGACAAAAAGATGACGACGAGGAGGTGGAAAAAGACAAAAAGATGACGACGAGGAGGTTGAAGAAGACAAAAAGATGACAACGAGGAGATGGAAGAAGACAGAAAGAAGACGACGAGGACGTTGAAGAAGACAGAAAGATGACGACGTGGAGGTTGAAGAAGACAAAAAGATGACGACGAGGACGTTGAAGAAGACAAAAAGATGACGACGAGGAGATGGAAGAAGACAAAAAGATGACGACGAGGAGATGGAAGAAGACAAAAAGAAGATGACGAGGAGATGGAAGAAGACAAAAAGATGACGAGGAGGAGGTGGAAGAAGACAAAAAGATGATGACGAGGAGATGGAAGAAGACAAAAAGACGATGACGAGGAGATGGAAGAAGACAAAAAGATTACGAGGAGGAGGTGGAAGAAGACAAAAAGATGACGAGGAGGAGGTGGAAGAAGACAAAAAGAAGATGACGAGGAGATGGAAGAAGACAAAAAGATGACGAGGAGGAGATGGAAGAAGACAAAAAGATGACGAGGAGGAGGTGGAAGAAGACAAAAAGAAGATGACGAGGAGGTGAAAGAAGACAAAAAGATGACGAGGAGGAGGTGGAAGAAGACAAAAAGATGACGACGAGGAGATGGAAGAAGACAAAAAGAAGATGACGAGGAGATGGAAGAAGACAAAAAGATGATGACGAGGAGGTGGTAGAAGACAAAAAGATGACGACGAGGAGGTGGAAGAAGACAAAAAGAAGATGACGAGGAGGTGAAAGAAGACAAAAAGATGACGAGGAGGAGGTGGAAGAAGACAAAAAGAAGATGACGAGGAGGTAAAAGAAGACAAAAAGATGACGACGATGAGGTGGAAGAAGACAAAAAGATGATGACGAGGAGGTTGAAGAAGACAAAAAGATGATGACGAGGAGGTGGAAGAAGGCAAAAAGATGACGACGAGGAGGTGGAAGAAGACAAAAAGATGACGACGAGGAGGTTGTAGAAGACAAAAAGATGATGACGAGGAGGTGGAAGAAGACAAAAAGAAGACGACGAGGAGGTGAAAGAAGACAAAAAGATGACGACGAGGAGGTGAAAGAAGACAAAAAGATGACGACGAGGAGGTGAAAGAAGACAAAAAGATGAGGACGAGGAGATGGAAGAAGACAGAAAGAAGACGACGAGGAGATGGAAGAAGACAGAAAATAGACGACGTTCAGGTTGAAGAAGACAGAAAGATGAGGACGTGGAGGTTGAAGAAGACAAAATGATGACGACGAGGAGGTTGAAGAGACAAAAATATGACGACGAGGAGATGGAAGAAGACAGAAAGAAGACGACGAGGAGATGAAAGAAGACAAAAAGATGACGACGAGGAGATGGAAGAAGACAAAAAGATGACGTCGAGGAGGTGGAAGAAAACAAATATAAGATGACGAGGAGGTGGAAGAAGACAAAAAGAAGATGACAAGGAGGTGGAAGAAGACAAAAAGAAGATGACGAGGAGGTGGAAGAAGACAAAAAGAAGATGACGAGAAGGTGGAAGAAGACAAAAAGATGACGACGAGGAGGTGAAAGAAGACAAATATAAGATGACTAGGAGGTGGAAGAAGACAAAAAGATGACGACGAGGAGGTGGAAGAAGACAAAAAGAAGATGACGAGGAGGTGAAAGAAAACAAAAAGATGAAAACGAGGAGGTGAAAGAAGACAAAAAGATGACGACGAGGAGGTGAAAGAAGACAAAAAGATGACGACGAGGAGGTGGAAAAAGACAAAAAGATGACGACCAGGAGGTTGAAGAAGACAAAAAGATGACAACGAGGAGATGGAAGAAGACAGAAAGAAGACGACGAGGACGTTGAAGAAGACAGAAAGATGACGACGTGGAGGTTGAAAAAGACAAAAAGATGACGACGAGGACGTTGAAGAAGACAAAAAGATGACGACGAGGAGATGGAAGAAGACAAAAAGAAGACGACGTGGAGGTTGAAGAAGACAAAAAGATGACGACGAGGAGGTGGAAGAAGACAGAAAGATGAGGACGAGGAGATGGAAGAAGACAGAAAGAAGACGACGAGGAGGTTGAAGAAGACAAAAAGATGAGGACGAGGAGATGGAAGAAGACAGAAAGAAGACGACGAGGAGATGGAAGAAGACAGAAAGAAGACGACGAGGAGGTTAAAGAAGACAAAAAGAAGACGACGTGGAGGTTGAAGAAGACAAAAAGAAGACGACGTGGAGGTTGAAGAAGACAAAAAGATGATGACGTGGTGGTTGAAGAAGACAGAAAGAAGACGACGAGGAGGTTGAAGAAGACAGAAAGAAGACGACGAGGAGGTTGAAGAAGACAAAAAGAAGACGACGTGGAGGTTGAAGAAGACAAAAAGAAGACGACGTGGAGGTTGAAGAAGGTTAAAATTATACGACGAGGAGGTTGAAGAAGACAAAAATATGACGACGAGGAGATGGAAGAAGACAGAAAGAAGACGACGAGGAGATGGAAGAAGACAGAAAGAAGACGACGCGGAGATGGAAGAAGACAAAAAGAAGTCGACGAGGAGATGGAAGAAGACAAAAAGATGACGACGAGGAGATGGAAGAAGACAAAAAGAAGATGACGAGGAGATGGAAGAAGACAAAAAGATGACGAGGAGGAGGTGGAAGAAGACAAAAAGATGATGACGAGGAGATGGAAGAAGTCAAAAAGAAGATGACGAGGAGATGGAAGAAGACAAAAAGATGACGAGGAGGAGGTGGAAGAAGACAAAAAGATGACGAGAAGGAGGTGGAAGAAGACAAAAAGAAGATGACGAGGAGATGGAAGAAGACAAAAAGATGACGAGGAGGAGGTGGAAGAAGACAAAAAGATGACGAGGAGGAGGTGGAAGAAGACAAAAAGAAGATGACGATGAGGTGAAAGAAGACAAAAAGATGACGAGGAGGAGGTGGAAGAAGACAAAAAGATGACGACGAGGAGATGGAAGAAGACAAAAAGAAGATGACGAGGAGATGGAAGAAGACAAAAAGATGACGACGAGGAGGTTGAAGAAGACAAAAAGATGACGACGAGGAGATGGAAGAAGACAGAAAGAAGACGACGAGGAGATGGAAGAAGACAGAAAGAAGACGACGAGGAGGTTAAAGAAGACAAAAAGAAGACGACGTGGAGGTTGAAGAAGACAAAAAGAAGACGACGTGGAGGTTGAAGAAGACAAAAAGATTATGACGTGGTGGTTGAAGAAGACAGAAAGAAGACGACGAGGAGGTTGAAGAAGACAAAAAGAAGACGACGTGGAGGTGAAAGAAAACAAAAAGATGAAACGAGGAGGTGAAAGAAGATAAAAAGATGACGACGAGGAGGTGAAAGAAGACAAAAAGATGACGACGAGGAGGTGGAAAAGACAAAAAGATGACGACCAGGAGGTTGAAGAAGACAAAAAGATGACAACGAGGACGTTGAAGAAGACAAAAAGATGACGACGAGGAGATGGAAGAAGACAAAAAGAAGACGACGTGGAGGTTGAAGAAGACAAAAAGATGACGACGAGGAGGTGGAAGAAGACAGAAAGATGAGGACGAGGAGATGGAAGAAGACAGAAAGAAGACGACGAGGAGGTTGAAGAAGACAAAAAGATGAGGACGAGGAGATGGAAGAAGACAGAAAGAAGACGACGAGGAGATGGAAGAAGACAGAAAGAAGACGACGAGGAGGTTAAAGAAGACAAAAAGAAGACGACGTGGAGGTTGAAGAAGACAAAAAGAAGACGACGTGGAGGTTGAAGAAGACAAAAAGATGATGACGTGGTGGTTGAAGAAGACAGAAAGAAGACGACGAGGAGGTTGAAGAAGACAGAAAGAAGACGACGAGGAGGTTGAAGAAGACAAAAAGAAGACGACGTGGAGGTTGAAGAAGACAAAAAGAAGACGACGTGGAGGTTGAAGAAGGTAAAAATATGACGACGAGGAGGTTGAAGAAGACAAAAATATGACGACGAGGAGATGGAAGAAGACAGAAAGAAGACGACGAGGAGATGGAAGAAGACAGAAAGAAGACGACGCGGAGATGGAAGAAGACAAAAAGAAGTCGACGAGGAGATGGAAGAAGACAAAAAGATGACGACGAGGAGATGGAAGAAGACAAAAAGAAGATGACGAGGAGATGGAAGAAGACAAAAAGATGATGAGGAGGAGGTGGAAGAAGACAAAAAGATGATGACGAGGAGATGGAAGAAGACAAAAAGAAGATGACGAGGAGATGGAAGAAGAGAAAAAGATGACGAGGAGGAGGTGGAAGAAGACAAAAAGATGACGAGAAGGAGGTGGAAGAAGACAAAAAGAAGATGACGAGGAGATGGAAGAAGACAAAAAGATGACGAGGAGGAGGTGGAAGAAGACAAAAAGATGACGAGGAGGAGGTGGAAGAAGACAAAAAGAAGATGACGATGAGGTGAAAGAAGACAAAAAGATGACGAGGAGGAGGTGGAAGAAGACAAAAAGATGACGACGAGGAGATGGAAGAAGACAAAAAGAAGATGACGAGGAGATGGAAGAAGACAAAAAGATGACGAGGAGGAGGTGGTAGAAGACAAAAAGATGACGACGAGGAGATGGAAGAAGACAAAAAGAAGATGACGAGGAGATGGAAGAAGACAAAAAGATGACGAGGAGGAGGTGGTAGAAGACAAAAAGATGACGACGAGGAGGTGGAAGAAGACAAAAAGAAGATGACGAGTAGGTGAAAGAAGACAAAAAGATAACGACTAGGAGGTGGAAGAAAACAAAAAGAAGATGACGAGGAGGTGAAAGAAGACAAAAAGATGACGACGAGGAGGTGAAAGAAGACAAAAAGATGACGACGAGGAGATGGAAGAAGACAGAAAGAAGACGACGAGGACGTTGAAGAAGACAGAAAGATGACGAGGAGGAGGTGGTAGAAGACAAAAAGATGACGAGGAGGAGGTGGAAGAAGACAAAAAGAAGATGACGAGGAGATGAAAGAAGACAAAAAGATGACGACGAGGAGGTGGAAGAAGACAAAAAGAAGACGACGAGGAGATGGAAGAAGACAAAAAGATGACGACGAGGAGGTGGAAGAAGACAAAAAGAAGATGACGAGGAGGTGGAAGAAGACAAAAAGAAGATGACGAGGAGGTGAAAAAAAACATAAAGATGACGACGAGGAGGTGAAAGAAGACAAAAAGATGATGACGAGGAGGTGAAAGAAGACAAAAAGATGACGACGAGGAGGTGGAAAAAGACAAAAAGATGACGACGAGGAGATTGAAGATGACAAAAAGATGACGACGAGGAGATGGAAGAAGACAGAAAGAAGACGACGAGGACGTTGAAGAAGACAGAAAGATGACGACGTGGAGGTTGAAGAAGACAAAAAGATGACGACGAGGACGTTGAAGAAGACAAAAAGATGACGACGAGGAGATGGAAGAAGACAAAAAGAAGACGACGTGGAGGTTGAAGAAGACAAAAAGATGACGACGAGGAGGTGGAAGAAGACAGAAAGATGAGGACGAGGAGATAGAAGAAGACAGAAAGAAGACGACGAGGAGGTTGAAGAAGACAAAAAGATGAGGACGAGGAGATGGAAGAAGACAGAAAGAAGACGACGAGGAGATGGAAGAAGACAGAAAGAAGACGACGAGGAGGTTAAAGAAGACAAAAAGAAGACGACGTGGAGGTTGAAGAAGACAAAAAGAAGACGACGTGGAGGTTGAAGAAGACAAAAAGATTATGACGTGGTGGTTGAAGAAGACAGAAAGAAGACGACGAGGAGGTTGAAGAAGACAAAAAGAAGACGACGTGGAGGTTGAAGAAGGTAAAAATATGACGACGAGGAGGTTGAAGAAGACAAAAATATGACGACGAGGAGATGGAAGAAGACAGAAAGAAGACGACGAGGAGATGGAAGAAGACAGAAAGAAGACGACACGGAGATGGAAGAAGACAAAAAGAAGTCGACGAAGAGATGGAAGAAGACAAAAAGATGACGACGAGGAGATGGAAGAAGACAAAAAGAAGATGACGAGGAGATGGAAGAAGACAAAAAGATGATGACGAGGAGGTGGTAGAAGACAAAAAGATGACGACGAGGAGGTGGAAGAAGACAAAAAGAAGATGACGAGAGATGGAAGAAGACAAAAAGATGACGAGGAGGAGGTGGAAGAAGACAAAAAGAAGATGACGAGGAGGTAAAAGAAGACAAAAAGATGACGACGATGAGGTGGAAGAAGACAAAAAGATGATGACGAGGAGGTGGAAGAAGACAAAAAGATGATGACGAGGAGGTGGAAGAAGGAAAAAAGATGACGACGAGGAGGTGGAAGAAGACAAAAAGATGACGACGAGGAGGTTGAAGAAGACAAAAAGATGATGACGAGGAGGTGGAAGAAGACAAAAAGAAGACGACGAGGAGGTGAAAGAAGACAAAAAGATAACGACTAGGAGGTGGAAGAAGACAAAAAGAAGATGACGAGGAGGTGAAAGAAGACAAAAAGATGACGACGAGGAGGTGAAAGAAGACAAAAAGATGACGACGAGGAGGTGAAAGAAGACAAAAAGATGACGACGAGGAGATGGAAGAAGACAGAAAGAAGACGACGAGGAGATGGAAGAAGACAAAAAGAAGTCGACGAGGAGATGGAAGAAGACAAAAAGATGACGACGAGGAGGTGAAAGAAGACAAAAAGATGACGACGAGGAGGTGAAAGAAGACAAAAAGATGACGACGAGGAGGTGAAAGAAGACAGAAAGAAGACGACGAGGAGATGTAAGAAGACAAAAAGAAGACGACGTGGAGGTTGAAGAAGACAAAAAGATGAGGACGAGGAGATGGAAGAAGACAGAAAGAAGACGACGAGGAGATGGAAGAAGACAGAAAATAGACGACGTTGAGGTTAAAGAAGACAGAAAGATGAGGACGTGGAGGTTGAAGAAGACAAAATGATGACGACGAGGAGGTTGAAGAGGACAAAAATATGACGACGAGGAGATGGAAGAAGACAGAAAGAAGACGACGAGGAGATGGAAGAAGACAAAAAGATGACGACGAGGAGATGGAAGAAGACAAAAAGATGACGTCGAGGAGGTGGAAGAAAACAAATATAAGGTGACGAGGAGGTGGAAGAAGACAAAAAGAAGATGACAAGGAGGTGGAAGAAGACAAAAAGAAGATGACGAGGAGGTGGAAGAAGACAAAAAGAAGATGACGAGAAGGTGGAAGAAGACAAAAAGATGACGACGAGGAGGTGAAAGAAGACAAATATAAGATGACTAGGAGGTGGAAGAAGACAAAAAGATGACGACGAGGAGGTGGAAGAAGACAAAAAGAAGATGACGAGGAGGTGAAAGAAAACAAAAAGATGAATACGAGGAGGTGAAAGAAGACAAAAAGATGACGACGAGGAGGTGAAAGAAGACAAAAAGATGACGACGAGGAGGTGGAAAAAGACAAAAAGATGACGACCAGGAGGTTGAAGAAGACAAAAAGATGTCGACGAGGAGATGGAAGAAGACAGAAAGAAGACGACGAGGACGTTGAAGAAGACAGAAAGATGACGACGTGGAGGTTGAAGAAGACAAAAAGATGACGACGAGGACGTTGAAGAAGACAAAAAGATGACGACGAGGAGATGGAAGAAGACAAAAAGAAGACGACGTGGAGGTTGAAGAAGACAAAAAATGACGACGAGGAGGTGGAAGAAGACAGAAAGATGAGGACGAGGAGATGGAAGAAGACAGAAAGAAGACGACGAGGAGGTTGAAGAAGACAAAAAGATGAGGACGAGGAGATGGAAGAAGACAGAAAGAAGACGACGAGGAGGTTGAAGAAGACAAAAAGATGAGGACGAGGAGATGGAAGAAGACAGAAAGAAGACGACGAGGAGATGGAAGAAGACAGAAAGAAGACGACGAGGAGGTTAAAGAAGACAAAAAGAAGACGACGTGGAGGTTGAAGAAGACAAAAAGAAGACGACGTGGAGGTTGAAGAAGACAAAAAGATGAGGACGAGGAGATGGAAGAAGACAGAAAGAAGACGACGAGGAGGTTAAAGAAGACAAAAAGAAGACGACATGGAGGTTGAAGAAGACAAAAAGATGATGACGTGGTTGTTGAAGAAGACAGAAAGAAGACGACGAGGAGGTTGAAGAAGACAAAAAGAAGACGACGTGGAGGTTGAAGAAGACAAAAAGAAGACGACGTGGAGGTTGAAGAAGGTAAAAATATGACGACGAGGAGGTTGAAGAAGACAAAAATATGACGACGAGGAGATGGAAGAAGACAGAAAGAAGACGACGAGGAGATGGAAGAAGACAGAAAGAAGACGACGCGGAGATGGAAGAAGACAAAAAGAAGTCGACGAGGAGATGGAAGAAGACAAAAAGATGACGACGAGGAGATGGAAGAAGACAAAAAGAAGATGACGAGGAGATGGAAGAAGACAAAAAGATGACGACGAGGAGGTGGAAGAAGACAAAAAGATGATGACGAGGAGATGGAAGAAGACAAAAAGAAGATGACGAGGAGATGGAAGAAGACAAAAAGATGACGAGGAGGAGGTGGAAGAAGACAAAAAGATGACGAGAAGGAGGTGGAAGAAGACAAAAAGAAGATGACGAGGAGATGGAAGAAGACAAAAAGATGACGAGGAGGAGGTGGAAGAAGACAAAAAGATGACGAGGAGGAGGTGGAAGAAGACAAAAAGAAGATGACGAGGAGGTGAAAGAAGACAAAAAGATGACGAGGAGGAGGTGGAAGAAGACAAAAAGATGACGACGAGGAGATGGAAGAAGACAAAAAGAAGATGACGAGGAAATGGAAGAAGACAAAAAGATGACGAGGAGGAGGTGGTAGAAGACAAAAAGATGACGACGAGGAAATGGAAGAAGACAAAAAGAAGATGACGAGGAGATGGAAGAAGACAAAAAGATGACGAGGAGGAGGTGGTAGAAGACAAAAAGATGACGACGAGGAGGTGGAAGAAGACAAAAAGAAGATGACGAGTAGGTGAAAGAAGACAAAAAGATGACGAGGAGGAGGTGGAAGAAAACAAAAAGAAGATGACGTGGAGGTGAAAGAAGACAAAAAGATGACGACGAGGAGGTGGAAGAAGACAAAAAGAAGATGACGAGGAGATGGAAGAAGACAAAAAGATGACGACGAGGAGGTGGAAGAAGACAAAAAGAAGACGACGAGGAGATGGAAGAAGACAAAAAGATGACGACGAGGAGGTGGAAGAAGACAAAAAGAAGATGACGAGGAGGTGGAAGAAGACAAAAAGAAGATGACGAGGAGGTGAAAGAAAACAAAAAGATGACGACGAGGAGGTGAAAGAAGACAAAAAGATGATGACGAGAAGGTGAAAGAAGACAAAAAGATGACGACGAGGAGGTGGAAAAAGACAAAAAGATGACGACCAGGAGGTTGAAGAAGACAAAAAGATGACGACGAGGAGATGGAAGAAGACAGAAAGAAGACGACGAGGACGTTGAAGAAGACAGAAAGATGACGACGTGGAGGTTGAAGAAGACAAAAAGATGACGACGAGGACGTTGAAGAAGACAAAAAGATGACGACGAGGAGATGGAAGAAGACAAAAAGAAGACGACGTGGAGGTTGAAGAAGACAAAAAGATGACGACGAGAAGGTGGAAGAAGACAGAAAGATGAGGACGAGGAGATGGAAGAAGACAGAAAGAAGACGACGAGGAGGTTGAAGAAGACAAAAAGATGAGGACGAGGAGATGGAAGAAGACAGAAAGAAGACGACGAGGAGATGGAAGAAGACAGAAAGAAGACGACGAGGAGGTTAAAGAAGACAAAAAGAAGACGACGTGGAGGTTGAAGAAGACAAAAAGAAGACGACGTGGAGGTTGAAGAAGACAAAAAGATTATGACGTAGTGGTTGAAGAAGACAGAAAGAAGACGACGAGGAGGTTGAAGAAGACAAAAAGAAGACGACGTGGAGGTTGAAGAAGACAAAAAGAAGACGACGTGGAGGTTGAAGAAGGTAAAAATATGACGACGAGGAGGTTGAAGAAGACAAAAATATGACGACGAGGAGATGGAAGAAGACAGAAAGAAGACGACGAGGAGATTGAAGAAGACAGAAAGATGACGACGCGGAGATGGAAGAAGACAAAAAGAAGTCGACGAGGAGATGGAAGAAGACAAAAAGATGACGACGAGGAGATGGAAGAAGACAAAAAGAAGTCGACGAGGAGATGGAAGAAGACAAAAAGATGACGACGAGGAGATGGAAGAAGACAAAAAGAAGATGACGAGGAGATGGAAGAAGACAAAAAGATGACGAGGAGGAGGTGGAAGAAGACAAAAAGATGATGACGAGGAGATGGAAGAAGACAAAAAGAAGATGACGAGGAGATGGAAGAAGACAAAAAGATGACGAGGAGGAGGTGGAAGAAGACAAAAAGATGACGAGGAGGAGGTGGAAGAAGACAAAAAGAAGATGACGAGGAGATGGAAGAAGACAAAAAGATGACGAGGAGGAGGTGGAAGAAGACAAAAAGATGACGAGGAGGAGGTGGAAGAAGACAAAAAGAAGATGACGAGGAGGTGAAAGAAGACAAAAAGATGACGAGGAGGAGGTGGAAGAAGACAAAAAGATGACGACGAGAGATGGAAGAAGACAAAAAGAAGATGACGAGGAGATGGAAGAAGACAAAAAGATGATGACGAGGAGGTGGAAGAGACAAAAAGATGATGACGAGGAGGTTGAAGAAGACAAAATGATGATGACGAGTAGGTGGAAGAAGACAAAAAGATGACGACGAGGAGGTGGAAGAAGACAAAAAGATGACGACGAGGAGGTTGAAGAAGACAAAAAGATGATGACGAGGAGGTGGAAGAAGACAAAAAGAAGACGACGAGGAGGTGAAAGAAGACAAAAAGATAACGACTAGGAGGTGGAAGAAGACAAAAAGAAGATGACGAGGAGGTGAAAGAAGACAAAAAGATGACGACGAGGAGGTGAAAGAAGACAAAAAGATGACGACGAGGAGGTGAAAGAAGACAAAAAGATGAGGACGAGGAGATGGAAGAAGACAGAAAGAAGACGACGAGGAGATGGAAGAAGACAAAAAGATGATGACGAGGAGGTGAAAGAAGACAAAAAGATGACGACGAGGAGGTGAAAGAAGACAAAAAGATGACGACGAGGAGGTGAAAGAGGACAAAAAGATGACGACGAGGAGGTGAAAGAAGACAAAAAGATGACGACGAGGAGATGGAAGAAGACAGAAAGATGACGATCAGGAGGTTGAAGAAGACAAAAAGATGACGACGAGGAGATGGAAGAAGACAGAAAGAAGACGACGAGGAGATGTAAGAAGACAAAAAGAAGACGACGTGGAGGTTGAAGAAGACAAAAAGATGAGGACGAGGAGATGGAAGAAGACAGAAAGAAGACGACGAGGAGATGGAAGAAGACAGAAAATAGACGACGTGGAGGTTGAAGAAGACAGAAAGATGAGGACGTGGAGGTTGAAGAAGACAAAAAGATGACGACGAGGAGGTTGAAGAGGACAAAAATATGACGACGAGGAGATGGAAGAAGACAGAAAGAAGACGACGAGGAGATGGAAGAAGACAAAAAGATGACGACGAGGAGATGGAAGAAGACAAAAAGATGACGTCGAGGAGGTGGAAGAAGACAAATATAAGATGATGAGGAGGTGGAAGAAGACAAAAAGAAGATGACGAGGAGGTGGAAGAAGACAAAAAGAAGATGACGAGGAGGTGGAAGAAGACGAAAAAGAAGATGACGAGAAGGTGGAAGAAGACAAAAAGATGACGACGAGGAGGTGAAAGAAGACAAATATAAGATGACTAGGAGGTGGAAGAATACAAAAAGATGACGACGAGGAGGTGGAAGAAGACAAAAAGAAGATGACGAGGATGTGAAAGAAAACAAAAAGATGAAAACGAGGAGGTGAAAGAAGATAAAAAGATGACGACGAGGAGGTGAAAGAAGACAAAAAGATGACGACGAGGAGGTGGAAAAAGACAAAAAGATGACGACCAGGAGGTGAAAGAAGACAAAAAGATGACGACGAGGAGATGGAAGAAGACAGAAAGAAGACGACGAGGACGTTGAAGAAGACAGAAAGATGACGACGTGGAGGTTGAAGAAGACAAAAAGATGACGACGAGGACGTTGAAGAAGACAAAAAGATGACGACGAGGAGATGGAAGAAGACAAAAAGAAGACGACGTGGAGGTTGAAGAAGACAAAAAGATGACGACGAGGAGGTGGAAGAAGACAGAAAGATGAGGACGAGGAGATGGAAGAAGACAGAAAGAAGACGACGAGGAGGTTGAAGAAGACAAAAAGATGAGGACGAGGAGATGGAAGAAGACAGAAAGATGACGACGAGGAGATGGAAGAAGACAGAAAGAAGACGACGAGGAGGTTAAAGAAGACAAAAAGAAGACGACGTGGAGGTTGAAGAAGACAAAAAGAAGACGACGTGGAGGTTGAAGAAGACAAAAAGATGATGACGTGGTGGTTGAAGAAGACAGAAAGAAGACGACGAGGAGGTTGAAGAAGACAAAAAGAAGACGACGTGGAGGTTGAAGAAGACAAAAAGAAGACGACGTGGAGGTTGAAGAAGGTAAAAATATGACGACGAGGAGGTTGAAGAAGACAAAAATATGACGACGAGGAGATGGAAGAAGACAGAAAGAAGACGACGAGGAGATGGAAGAAGACAGAAAGAAGACGACGCGGAGAAGGAAGAAGACAAAAAGAAGTCGACGAGGAGATGGAAGAAGACAAAAAGATGACGACGAGGAGATGGAAGAAGACAAAAAGAAGATGACGAGGAGATGGAAGAAGACAAAAAGATGACGAGGAGGAGGTGGAAGAAGACAAAAAGATGATGACGAGGAGATGGAAGAAGACAAAAAGAAGATGACGAGGAGATGGAAGAAGACAAAAAGATGACGACGAGGAGGTGGAAGAAGACAAAAAGATGACGAGAAGGAGGTGGAAGAAGACAAAAAGAAGATGACGAGGAGATGGAAGAAGACAAAAAGATGACGAGGAGGAGGTGGTAGAAGACAAAAAGATGACGACGAGGAGGTGGAAGAAGACAAAAAGAAGATGACGAGGAGGTGAAAGAAGACAAAAAGATGACGAGGAGGAGGTGGAAGAAGACAAAAAGATGACGACGAGGAGGTGAAATAAGACAAAAAGATGACAACGAGGAGATGGAAGAAGACAGAAAGAAGACGACGAGGAGATGGAAGAAGACAAAAAGAAGTCGACGAGGAGATGGAAGAAGACATAAAGATGACGACGAGGAGATGGAAGAAGACAAAAAGAAGTCGACGAGGAGATGGAAGAAGACATAAAGATAACGACGAGGAGGTGGAAGAAGACAAAAAGAAGATGACGAGGAGGTGAAAGAAGACAAAAAGATGACGACGAGGAGGTGGAAGAAGACAAAAAGAAGATGACGAGGAGGTGAAAGAAGACAAGAAGATGACGACGAGGAGGTGAAAGAAGACAAAAAGATGACGACGTGGAGGTTGAAGAAGACAAAAAGATGACGACGAGGACGTTGAAGAAGACAAAAAGATGATGACGAGGAGGTGGAAGAAGACAGAAAGATGAGGACGAGGAGATGGAAGAAGACAGAAAAAAGACGACGAGGAGGTTGAAGAAGACAAAAAGATGAGGTCGAGGAGATGGAAGAAGACAGAAAGAAGACGACGAGGAGATGGAAGAAGACAGAAAGAAGACGGCGAGGAGGTTAAAGAAGACAAAAAGAAGACGACGTGGAGGTTGAAGAAGACAAAAAGAAGACGACGTGGAGGTTGAAGAAGACAAAAAGATGATGACGTGGTGGTTGAAGAAGACAGAAAGAAGACGACGAGGAGGTTGAAGAAGACAAAAAGATGATGACGAGGAGGTGGAAGAAGACAGAAAGATGAGGACGAGGAGATGGAAGAAGACAAAAAGATGACGAGGAGGAGGTGGAAGAAGACAAAAAGATGATGACGAGGAGATGGAAGAAGACAAAAAGAAGATGACGAGGAGATGGAAGAAGACAAAAAGATGACGAGAAGGAGGTGGAAGAAGACAAAAAGATGACGACGAGGAGGTGGAAGAAGACAAAAAGATGACGACGAGGAGGTTGAAGAAGACAAAAAGATGATGACGAGGAGGTGGAAGAAGACAAAAAGAAGACGACGAGGAGGTGAAAGAAGACAAAAAGATGACGACGAGGAGATGGAAGAAGACAGAAAGATGACGACGAGGAGATGGAAGAAGACAGAAAGAAGACGACGAGGAGATGGAAGAAGACAAAAAGAAGTCGACGAGGAGATGGAAGAAGACAAAAAGATGACGACGAGGAGATGGAAGAAGACAAAAAGATAACGACGAGGAGGTGGAAGAAGACAAAAAGAAGATGACGGGGAGGTGAAAGAAGACAAAAAGATGACGACGAGGAGGTGAAAGAAGGCAAAAAGATGACGACGAGTAGGTGAAAGAAGACAAAAAGATGACGACGAGGAGGTGAAAGAAGACAAAAAGATGACGACGAGGAGATTGAAGAAGACAGAAAGATGACGATCAGGAGGTTGAAGAAGACAAAAAGATGACGACGAGGAGATGGAAGAAGACAGAAAGAAGACGACGAGGAGATGTAAGAAGACAAAAAGAAGACGACGTGGAGGTTGAAGAAGACAAAAAGATGAGGACGAGGAGATGGAAGAAGACAGAAAGAAGACGACGAGGAGATGGAAGAAGACAGAAAGAAGACGACGAGGAGGTTAAAGAAGACAAAAAGATGAGGACGAGGAGATGGAAGAAGACAGAAAGAAGACGACGAGGAGATGGAAGAAGACAGAAAATAGACGACGTGGAGGTTGAAGAAGACAGAAAGATGAGGACGTGGAGGTTGAAGAAGACAAAAAGATGACGACGAGGAGGTTTAAGAGGACAAAAATATGACGACGAGGAGATGGAAGAAGACAGAAAGAAGACGACGAGGAGATGGAAGAAGACAAAAAGATGACGACGGGGAGATGGAAGAAGACAAAAAGATGACGTCGAGGAGGTGGAAGAAGACAAATATAAGATGACGAGGAGGTGGAAGAAGACAAAAAGAAGATGACGAGGAGGTGGAAGAAGACAAAAAGAAGATGACGAGGAGGTGGAAGAAGACAAAAAGAAGATGACGAGAAGGTGGAAGAAGACAAAAAGATGACGACGAGGAGGTGAAAGAAGACAAATATAAGATGACTAGGAGGTGGAAGAAGACAAATATAAGATGACTAGGAGGTGAAAGAAGGCAAATATAAGATGACTAGGAGGTGGAAGAAGACAAAAAGATGACGACGAGGAGGTGGAAGAAGACAAATATAAGATGACTAGGAGGTGGAAGAAGACAAAAAGATGACGACGAGGAGATGGAAGAAGACAAAAAGATGACGACGAGGAGGTGGAAGAAGACAAAAAGAAGATGACGAGGAGGTGGAAGAAGACAAAAAGAAGATGACGAGGAGGTGGAAGAAGACAAAAAGAAGATGACGAGGAGGTGGAAGAAGACAAAAAGAAGATGACGAGGAGGTGGAAGAAGACAAAAAGAAGATGACGAGAAGGTGGAAGAAGACAAAAAGATGACGACGAGGAGGTGAAAGAAGACAAATATAAGATGACTAGGAGGTGGAAGATGACAAAAAGATGACGACGAGGAGATGGAAGAAGACAAATATAAGATGACTAGGAGGTGGAAGAAGACAAAAAGATGACGACGAGGAGATGGAAGAAGACAGAAAGAAGACGACGAGGAGATGGAAGAAGACAAAAAGATGACGACGAGGAGGTGGAAGAAGACAAAAAGATGACGACGAGGAGATGGAAGAAGACAAATATAAGATGACTAGGAGGTGGAAGAAGACAAAAAGATGACGACGAGGAGATGGAAGAAGACAAAAAGATGACGACGAGGAGATGGAAGAAGACAAAAAGATGACGACGAGGAGGTGGAAGAAGACAAATATAAGATGACTAGGAGGTGGAAGAAGACAAAAAGAAAAAAAAACCATGAGGAGGAGGCAGAAGAAGACGGCGAAGACGAAGAAGAGGTGGAGGAGGAAAAAGAAGATGAGGAAGACGAAGAAGAAAAAGAGGAGGAAGAGCAAGAAAATGAAAAATAAAATAGAAAATAAAACTTCTAATCAACTATAGAGGAGACAAGGATTTATATTTTTAGTTTGCTTACTTCCCCAGAGGAAAAAGGTCATGGAGAAGTGACGCCATAATCCTGACTAAATTGTTAAAAAATCAATGGGAAAACCAGGAAAATGTAATACAATCCCTGGATGAGAGAGACTTGTTAGCCTAGTAAGACTGCTATCTAGGGACAGACCGTTCTAATTAGAAACAAATGTCTTAAATTTTATGGCGGAGGACCGGAAACGGAAACAAGCGCCAAAAAATGAAAGTAGAAGACGAATTCCTGGAAGATGCATAACAGTGCAACACAAATCGTTATGTTAATTATGCTGAAAAGGTCATCAATATCATTTGTGATGATTTCAAATACCAGGGGTTGTTATGATGGCTTACCATCCATAGGATTAGGTCATAGACATCTGAGGTTTTATTAAAGCCTGCAAGCTGAGAGGGTTCTCCCGAAATCACAAAGTGTGTGACGTCTTGGACTATGCTGACGTCACTTTCCCATAATGCTCGCAATGCTGAAATCATCATCGAGTGCCCTCTCCGCATCGAAGATTGGCTACCATGGAGCGCCATTCACTCTGTCTCTTGCTTTGATGGTGCAGATTGCCATAGGCTGACTTGTCCATCTTTTGATGTCTTTCCATCCAATTCTACCTATTCTTCTATAATTCCACATTTCAATTTTCTGTTCTGTTTTCTGGTCTAATGTCCATGTTTCTGCACCATACAGGAATATTGCGAAGATGAAACATTTTGCTATTCTTAGTTTCAGCCCTGGTGTTATTTGTTTTGATGTTAGTATATTTTTCATGGCATTGAAATTACTTTTTGCCATTCCAATTCTTTTATTTATTTCAGTTGCACATTTTCCATCACTGGTTATAGTATGTCCCATGTAGTTGTAGCTCTGAACTGTCTCTAGATGTATTCCCTCAACTTTGATATGTTATTGTAGGTCTTGTAAATGTTCTTTGTTTATGATCATAGTTTTAGTCTTTTTGATATTCATATCTAGTCCATATTTTTTGCTTGTCAAATGCTGAAAACGCCAAGGTTTTTGGAGGTTCCTTTTGTCCCACTGACCTTATTAAATCTAAAGATAGCTGTGGGTTTACCTTTCTTGAGACCAGAGGACGTTCTATTTAACCCCAGAATGCTTTAATCAGGAGTATAGCCCTCTTTCTTTTATCTTTCTTCACTTCCTTTTGTACCCGTTCGGATGTCTACGGAGATAAACATTTCTGGTGCTCGCCCCTTTGGCGGCTTTAACAATTGTCAATTGATGTTGTTATAGCGTTTCTTTGATGTTTTCTGTCCATCTTACTCTCGGTCTGCCTCATGCTCTTCGACCTTCTAGTTTAATATACGCTTTGTATTATTGCGACTAAGCTTAAAAGAAAGTTTGTCACCACGGTAATGAGATGTCGGTGAAAAGCGTTTGGGATGACAATAGACGACAAGATCAGAAATGTTATTTTAAGAGTAGGCATTGAACCAATCAGGTGCAAATATCACAGCTCTATTGTAAACACGTATGTAAACGTGACATGAAGAACATAAACCCTGCAGCCTGGGAAGAAATAGCTGCAGACAGCATTCTTTGGAAACACACTCTAAAGCTCAACTCAAACATGAAGCAGACAGGTTCATAGAAAAAGTTAATACATGGCGAAATAAAAGTAAAAATAACATTTCTATGGCAGCTGACGGAGGCTACTACTACTACTATTATTAATACTAACTGAGGAATTTATATCATTCATACACTATTTTATGTATGTTATTTATACTATTAATATTTTATTTACATGTTTGAAACTATTCTTTAATGTCCTAATGATAACATATGCACTTATATGGTTTCATATACTCTTACTGATATTATACATACACAAAAAATGTACTTATGTTAAAAATGAGAGGGTGACACTACTTTTCGGTGTTTCACTTATCGCGGCCGGTTCTGGTCCCTATTAACCGCGATAACTGAGGGATTACTGTATTCACATTTGGGGAGGATTTAGTTTTCATCCTCGCTTGCCTCTTCACATCTTCAGTGGAAATGTTAATGTTGTGACATACCAAAATGAGGTTCTTGATGTATTGGTTGCTCCTGCGCTCACAAATTATCCAGACTTACAGCCACTCCCGTGCGCTGCCGGGGCCCGAAAGGGAAGTAAAGAATAGCGGCGCTGTACCCTACCAGGCATGTTCGTAAGAGGCGAGAAAGGAGGTTAGGCATGGGACTGGCTATCCCATACTGTAAAAAAATAAGCCGAAAAAACTTCACAAACATGAACAAGTCAAAGAAAGATAAAGTAAATCCGTCAACCAGGAAAGAGAAGGGCTCTCTGTCTAAGAGACGTATGACGCAATCCGGAGAAAGCCATAAGGAGTCCGGGTTGCCGACTTACCCTTTGTCTACCAGGAAATCATCCAGAATTGGCACCTGGAATGTTCGTACCCTTAACGAACAGGGAAAAGCGGCACAAG
This sequence comes from Megaustenia siamemsis, assembly GCA_032433765.1. Taxonomy (NCBI): domain Eukaryota; kingdom Metazoa; phylum Mollusca; class Gastropoda; order Stylommatophora; family Ariophantidae; genus Megaustenia; species Megaustenia siamemsis. The sequence goes on from JAVIAB010000104.1 coordinate 9,874,499, forward strand.
TGGCAGCAGAAATGAACAACTACAAGATAGATATTCTGGGAATGTGTGAAACAAGATGGCTGGGAGCGGAGAGAATAAAATTGAATACAGGGGAGATGATTTTATCATCAGGACACCAGGAACCAGGAGCACAACATAGCGAAGGGGTAGCTATAATGCTATCAAAGAATGCACAGAAGACACTAATATAATGGGAGGCAGTGGGACCAAGACTGGTGAGAGCAACATTTAGAACAACCAAAAACAAAATAAAATTACACATTATACAATGCTATGCACCAACCAACGATAAAGATGACTCAGTTAAAGATGATTTTTATAAACAGCTACAATGCCAGATGGATGCAAGACGAGCCAAGGATATTATAATCTTGATGGGAGACCTAAATGCTAAGGTAGGATCAGACAACAGAGGCTTTGAAGAGATTATGGGAAAACATGGACTTGGAGATATAAACGAGAATGGAGAGATATTTGTGAATTTCTGCGCCCTTAATCAAATGAGCCTAGGAGGAACAATATTCCAACATAAAAGAATACACAAAGCTACATGGGTGTCACCAGATCATAGAACGGAAAATCAAATTGATCACATATGTATTAATAATAAGTTTAAGTCATCCTTACAGGATGTAAAAGTATATAGAGGGGCAGATATAGCTTCTGATCATCATCTTCTGTTAGCCAAACTTAAAATTAAATTAAAAAGGTATACTACAACGAATAAGGGCAGAACGTATTTCAATGTAGGGTTTCTTAAAGAACAAGGAATTAAAGATAAATTCGCAGTCACAATATCAAACAAATACCAAGTCCTCCAACAACTAGAAAATACAATAAATATAGAAGATCATTGGAAACAGGTAAAAAATATATGGAAAGAGACATGCGAAGAAACACTGGGGAAAAGAGAACGCCAGAATAAGGCATGGATGACAGCAGAGACCCTGGATAAAATTAGAGAAAGAAAGAACAAGAAAGCAGACATAAATAAAAGCAAAACAAGAAGTAATAAAGCCAAGACACAGGAAGCTTACACAGAGGTGAACAAAGAAGTGAGAAGATGCATTAAAAGGGATAAGAGGAAATATATAGATGAATTAGCAAAAGAGGCAGAAGAAGCAGCAAATAAAGGGAATATGAAAGAACTGTACAACAGCACAAAGAAATTAGGTGGAAAATACAAACAGATCAACGCCTTTATCAAAGATAAGAAAGGAAATCTGCTTAGTAATATAAAGGAACAAATGGAGAGATGGAAGGAGCACTTTGAAGAACTTTTGAACAGACCTGGCGCAAATAATCCTCCAGATATACTACCAGCAGAAGAAGAATTACACGTTAACTGCGGAAAACCAAGCAAAGAAGAAATAATGAAAGCCATCAAACTGTTAAAAGATGGTAAAGCCACAGGACCAGATGAAATTCCTTCGGAAGCCATCAAAGCAGATATTATCACCTCTACCAAGATGTTACATAATCTATTGGATAAAATTTGGGAGAGGGAAGAAATACCTAAAGACTGGAGAGAAGGTTATATGTTCAAACTACCAAAGAAAGGAAGTTTACAGGAGTGCACAAATTATAGAGGAATTATGCTACTATCAGTGCCAGGAAAAATATTAGGCAGAATCATTCTGGAGAGACTAAAAGAGGCTATAGAGAAACACTTGAGAGATGAACAAGCAGGTTTTAGGAAGAATAGATCATGTGCTGATCAAATAACTACTCTACGTATAATAGTTGAACAAAGTTTAGAACTAAAATCCCCACTTTATATTGGATTCATAAATTACGAAAAGGCATTTGATAGTTTAGACAGAAGAATGCTTTGGAAGTTGCTGAGTCATTATGGAATCCCCATAAAGTTTATTAACCTGATAAAAACAATGTATGAAGGAACAAAATGTAGTGTGGTGCATGAAGGACAGCTTACAGAAGCATTTGAAATAAGAACAGGAGTAAGGCAAGGATGCCTTCTGTCTCCATTTCTCTTTCTACTGGCCATAGATTGGATTATGAAAATAACTCAAAACAACAGAAATGGGATCCAGTGGTCACTGACCAAACAACTTGATGATTTAGACTTTGCTGATGACATAGCTCTCCTATCACACAGCCACCAACAGATGCAAGATAAAATGAGTATATTAGATGAGAGATCACAACAGCTAGGACTAAAGATTAATAGAGATAAGACCAACATTATGAGAATTAATGCAGTTGGCAATAACCAAATAAAACTAGGAGAAATACCTCTACTAGACGTACAATCTTATATATATCTGGGCAGTAATATAGATAAAGAGGGAGGAACAGAAAACGATACCAAAATAAGGATATCAAAAGCAAGAGGAGCTTTCATTGCACTGGGAAACATATGGAAATCCAAAGAAATTAGGCTAAATACAAAAATACAAATTTTCAACTCCAATGTTAAGTCGGTTCTATTATATGGCTGTGAAACATGGAGAATAACAAAATTGACAATCACGAAGGTACAGACTTTCATTAATGGATGCTTGCGCAGAATAAAGGGATGGAAATGGCAGGACAAAGTCACAAACGTGGAATTATGGAAATGTACCGGTCAAATACCAGTGGATAAAGAAATACAGCGAAGACGATGGCGATGGATAGGACACACACTACGGAAACCAACTGAGAGTATTACACAACAGGCCCTTTTTTGGAATCCCCAGGGGAAAAGACAAAGAGGAAGACCAAGGAATTCTTGGAGAAGACAGATTGAAGCAGAGATGAAGATGATGGGGAAGACATGGAATGATCTTAAAAGAATTGCAAAAAACAGAACGACTTGGAAAGTGTTTGTTGAAGACCTATGCTCCACTGGGAGCTAAAAGGTAGAAGAGAGAGACAGCTACTCCAGCAGGATAGCGCACACCGCACACATTACGAAACAACATCTACATCAGCAGAACATCGTTACGACTGTTTGACCTATCCTATCAGAGATGCCGGGCCTAAACATTAATGGAAAGATAATCAATAACCTACGATATGCTGATGATACTGTTCTACTAGCAGAAAATCCTAAAGACCTACGACAATTGCTTTTAATGTGATAAACATAAAAAGCAAAAAATATGGACTAGATATGAATATCAAAAAGACTAAAACTATGATCATAAACAAAGAAAATTCTCAAGACCTACAATTAAATATCACAGTTGATGGAATACATCTGGAGCCAGTCCAGAGCTACAACTACCTGGGACATACTATAACCAATGATGGAAAATGTAAACTTGAAATAAACAAAAGAATAGGTATGGCAAAAAGTAGTTTTAATGCTATGAAAAATGTACTAACAACAAAACAAATATCAGCAGGGCTGAAACTAAGAATGGCAAAATGTTTCATCTTCTCAATATTCCTGTATGGTGCAGAAACATGGACATTAGACAAGAAAACAGAACAGAAAATTGAAGCCCTTGAAATGTGGATTTATAGAAGAATAGGTAGAATTGGATAGAAAGAAAAGAAAACAAACGATGAAGTTTTAAAACAACTGAAAATAAAAAGAGAACAACTAAATACAATTAAGACAAGACAAATGAAATTTTTGGGGCATGTTAAAAGACACAACAGCCTACTGAAAGTAACATTTGAAAGGGAAAATACAAGGTAAAAGAGGCAGAGGCAGACCAAGACTAACATGGACGAGTAACATCAAAAGATGGACAAGTCAATCTATGACAGCCTGCACCATCAAAGCAAGAAACAGAGTAGAATGGCGATCCATGGTAGCCAACCTTCGTTGCGGAGAGGGCACTCGATAATGATGATGATGACCTGTCCTATTACCAAACCCTGTAGAATATCTGTGGTACGAGCTTGGACGCAGAGTCGTCAGGCAAGGTTCTCCGGCTAATCTGCAACAACTGGAAGCTACTCTTTGACGTGAATGGGACTTGATTCCCAAGAATTCCCTTCAGAGACGTGTGAGTTTCATGTAGAGCCGCTGCCAAGCTTGTTTGCAAGCACATGGTGGACATGTCAGATACTGAGGTATGTATGACAGTTAGTTTTTTAATTGGCTACATTTTTTTTTTGCAAGCACATGGTGGACACGTCAGATACTGAGGTATGTATGACAGTTAGTTTTTTATTGGCTACTTTTTTTTTTGCAAGCACATAGTGGACATGTCAGATACTAAGGTATGTATGACATTTTGTTTTTTTATTGGCTACATTTTTTTTTCTCTCCCATGCTTTCCTACTCTCATGATGTGCCTAGAAATTGTTTCTTTCTGATGTTTTTTGGGAGCTCCCTTTTAGTGTTGGCCTGTTTGAGAATGTCCTCGTTGGTCTTTTTAGCTGTCCAGGGAACGTTCAACATTCTTCTGAGAAATCTCATCTCTGTGGCCTCTAGTCGCCCTTTCATTTGTTTGTCTACTCTCCATGATTCGCTTCCATAGGTAAGAATTGCTCTATATAGCACCTTTGATATTTATAAGATATCAATATAATTTTTACTGAATTTTTCCGTAAAGTGTTTTTTTTTTAATTTTAATTTTTTTTTTACTCTTTTTCTCTCTAGCGCCCCCCCCCCACCCCAACTTGTTTGCGTGTTTCTTTTTATTTATTAATTTACTATTTCAGCGCTTAAATTATGTTTCTCAGTGTATATGCCTGTTTTCGTTGTGTGTACTTGTACTTCCTAATTTTTTTTTTTTTTTTTTTTTTTTTTGGATTCGATATCAAAAGCCTCAGGAAAATAACTCGTATACCTTGGAATGAGTTGAAGACTTAATGTAGAAATAAAAGAAAAGGTCTGGCATCCAGCAATATGTTCCTGACAAGAGGAGGCGGACTCTTGTATGCCATTGATGAGAAGAGACAAAAGAATCACAAAAGGAAGCCCCAAATTGGAATCAGGGGGTAAAAATTCAAAAAAAAAAAAAAAAAAAAAAAAAGAGCTAACTTGAAGAATCAATGAAAAGGGATCACTGAGGCGAGAAGCAACAAAAGTGGGGCATAAGCTGCCTTGCCGAGGTTGAGAGGGTTGCCCATTAATAGTGATAAGGGAATCCTGAGCGAAGTCCGATGTTTAATAATAGATCATCGGACATGGAGAGTTTATGTCCTTTGTGTAGTCTTCGGCTTGAAAGGACACTAAACATAGATAGATAGACAGACACGTAGGTAGGTAGGTAGGTAGGTAGGTAGGTAGGTAGGTAGGTAGGTAGGTAGGTAGGTAGGTAGATGGATAGATATATGGATGGATGAGATAGATGGGTGGGTAGGTAGATGGATAGATAGATGGATGGATGAGATAGATGGGTGGGTAGGTAGGTAGGTAGATGGATAGATATATGGATGGATGAGATAGATGGGTGGGTAGGTAGGTAGGTAGGTAGATGGATAGATATATGGATGGATGAGATAGATGGGTGGGTAGGTAGGTAGGTAGGTAGATGGATAGATAGATGGATGGATGAGATAGATGGGTGGGTAGGTAGGTAGGTAGGTAGATGGATAGGTAGGTAGGTAGGTAGATGGATAGATAGATGGGTATGTAGGTAGGTAGGTAGGTAGGTAGGTAGATGGATAGATAGATGGATGAGATAGATGGGTAAGTAGGTAGGTAGGTAGATGGATAGATAGATGGATGGATGAGATAGATGGGTAGGTAGGTAGGTAGGTAGGTAGGTAGATGGATAGATAGATGGGTAGGTAGGTAGGTAGATGGATAGATAGATGGGTATGTAGGTAGATAGGTAGGTAGATGGATAGATAGATGGATGGATGAGATAGATGGGTGGGTAGGTAGGTAGGTAGATGGATAGATAGATGGATGGATGAGATAGATGGGTGGGTAGGTAGATGGATAGATAGATGGATGGATGAGATAGATGGGTAGGTAGGTAGATGGATAGATAGATGGATGGATGAGATAGATGGGTAGGTAGGTAGATGGATAGATAGATGGATGGATGAGATAGATGGGTAGGTAGGTAGATGGATAGATAGATGGATGGATGAGATAGATGGGTAGGTAGGTAGATGGATAGATAGATGGATGGATGAGATAGATGTGTAGGTAGGTAGATGGATAGATAGATGGATGGATGAGCTAGATGTGTAGGTAGGTAGATGGATAGATAGATGGATGGATGAGATAGATGTGTAGTTAGGTAGATGGATAGATAGATGGATGGATGAGATAGATGTGTAGGTAGGTAGATGGATAGATAGATGGATGGATGAGATAGATGGGTAGGTAGGTAGATGGATAGATAGATGGATGGATGAGATAGATGTGTAGGTAGGTAGATGGATAGATAGATGGATGGATGAGCTAGATGTGTAGGCAGAAGGATGGATATGTAGGTTGATGGATGGATCGTCTTAGTCTTACCTTTGCTTTTCATCCCGTAATTTACTACAAACAAAACTATATGGGCCACTGCAAGAATGACAAAAGACAGTAACATTTACACAGGAAACGACATTGCAGATATAGACAATACTTTAGGCGAACGAAAGATAGATAGATCCAGTAATTTTGTTGAACTGATTTATTTGAGTAAAACACGTTCTCATTTCTGATGTATTAAATATTTTACATAATGGCAAACAATTATATCTCATCTCAACATAAATGACATAAGGGAATAAGAAGACAAATGAAAGCAAGTGTTTCAGCTTTTGCCCATTCTCTGGTTTAACTTCTGCCTCTGATCGTCTGCTGGCCATCAACCAACATGGCGGATGAGACTGTGGTCTTCTACCAAAAGGAACTACCAATAAACGCATTTCCAGCGATTGCAGACATTCGGAGACAGGGGAAACTTTGTGATGTCACGCTTAAAGTAATTTATAAAAGGGTTGACAAATAATTGAGTTAAAGGCACATTGCAGGTTTTTTTTTTTCGGAGTGTTTATTTATTCGCTGTTGCTGGGGCCTGGGACTCGTTGTTATAATGTTTGTGTTACTGAGTGTTTCAGTGTTGTGAACGCAGACTGAGACCGGAATGGAATTGCAAATGACAATTTGTACTGTCGCAGTTATTAACTTGTGATAAGATCATGTAAGGATGTTTGCAGAGTTTCCTTGAAGGAATTCTCTATGGGTGAACGAAACTGGGAAAATCTGGCTGTAGATAGTAGCGCATAGAGAACATTTTTTGTGTGTTTTAAATGGCATATCATATATAATATATTAATATATTCAATTATTCATAGCAAGCAACTTTCGAGGCAGTGCTGACAATGATGTCAGTGTCAGTGACATCCAATTAAAAAAAGGAGAGGAGGCCAGGCACCAAGAATACATCTTGTTTAGATGGACCTGCCCATACAATATTGGCAGATTTAGCCACGAAAAAAACTGTTCAGCAAAGCAGCATTCAGCATAAGACACAAATATTTTACCAAACTACCAACTTTCATGATTGCTTGCTACCAACCATCTGTCAAGAGGACAAAGGCCAAGGGTAGAGATTATGGCCAGTGAAATTTTCATATTGTAGATTTATTCATATACGATACAGTTTAGTTGAGTTTACTGAGTTATATCTTATCAAAATAGTTGTACTCTAGTCTGCTAATCAGAGAAAAGGCAAAAGGTATTTTTAATGCCATGAAAAATATACTAATTCTTGAAACTAATATCCTCATTCATCTAGTACTATGCCTGCTGGCTTAGGTGATCATGTATCTCTGCAACTTTCGATTTTGACAGTTATTTATCATTTCTGTTGTTCACCTTCTGGCAAGCCATTCTCTTAAGCTTTACATAAGGAAAAATGAATTAACACACAAAATTCAGTTCCTAATTTCTGGGGATTTCATCAGAGGTGAAAGTGGGCAAATGCAAAAAAAAAAAAAAATAATAAAAAAACCACACACAAAAGTGACATTAGAAGAGGCCAACCCAACCAAGGAGCAAAGCAATGCCAACCATGTCTTCCTTCAACATTGCAAAGCAAATAGACAGGAAGAAGTAATTAAATTGTTGTAAATCTTAAACTGTCCATGTTGTAAATTTTAAAATGTCCATGTTGTAAATCTTAAACTGTCCATGTTGTAAATCTTAAACTGTCCATGTTGTAAATTTTAAAATGTCCATGTTGTAAATCTTAAACTGTCCATGTTGTAAATCTTAAACTGTCCATGTTGTAAATTTAAAAATGTCCATGTTGTAAATCTTAAACTGTCCATCTTGTAAATTTTAAAATGTCCATGTTGTAAATCTTAAACTGTCCATGTTGTAAATCTTAAACTGTCCATCTTGTAAATTTTAAAATGCCCATGTTGTAAATCTTAAACTGTATTTCTTGCAGGCAGCAGACCAACAGTTTTCAGCCCACCGTATCATTCTGGCAGCTACCATTCCTTACTTTCATGCAATGTTCACCCATGACATGGTTGAGACCAAGCAGGCAGAGATCACAATGGAGAGTGTCGAACCAAGGTTCCGTTTGTGATCTTATATTTGACTTAAATAGTTGGTGGTAAAATGTTGAAATAAAGGTGGACTTTGGTGAAATGTTGAAATAAAAGTGGGCTTGGTAAAATATTAAAATAAAGGTGGGCTTTGGTGAAATGTTGAAATAAAGGTGGCTTTGGTAAAATGTTGAAATAAAGGTGGGCTTTGGTAAAATGTTGAAATAAAGGTGGACTTTGGTAAAATGCCGAAATAAAGGTGGACTTTGGTAAAATGTTGAAATAAAGGTGGACTTTGGTAAAATGCTGAAATAAAGGTGGACTTTGGTAAAATGTTGAAATAAAGGTGGGCTTGGTAAAATATTAAAATAAAGGTGGGCTTTGGTAAAATGTTGAAATAAAGGTGGCTTTGGTAGAATGTTGAAATAAAGGTGGCTTTGGTAAAATGTTGAAATAAAGGTGGACTTTGGTAAAATATTAAAATAAAGGTGGACTTTGGTAAAATATTTAAATAAAGGTGGCTTTGGTAAAATGTTGAAATAAAGGTGGGCTTTGGTAAAATGTGGAAATAAAGGTGGACTTTGGTAAAATATTAAAATAAAGGTGGACTTTGGTAAAATATTAAAATAAAGGTGGGCTTTGGTAAAATATTAAAATAAAGGTGGGCTTTGGTAAAATGTTGAAATCAAGGTGGGCTTTTGGTGAAATGTTGAAATAAAGGTGGACTTTGGTAAAACATTGAAATGTTAGTGGACTTTTTTCAAAATATTGAAATGAAGGTGGACTTCTGTAAAATAATACAATAAAGAAGCTGAGACAAATTCAGGTAGAAGTTTTAATCAGTTTTAATTACATGTCTAACTCATCATCATCATCATGCATAAATGTAGACAGTAAAGTCTAACTACCAGCTGTAATTAGCTCATCTCTCTGCCCATCAAGTGACCATAGTGATTCTTAATTACAATTTCTTGATGGACTTTATTGCAGTCAACTTTAATTACTAAACGTCTAACCAAAAATTGTCATAAACTTTGATTATATAAGTACAACTAGAATCTAATCAATTTTGATTACACAAGTCCAGCAAGAAGCTGTTATCAACTTTGCTCATGCAAGTCTAACTACAAGCTGTAATAGACAGTATTTTTAATATAGATTCAATGCTTACACAGATCCAGCTAGCTTCTGTAATAGACTGTACTTAATATAGATTCAATGCTTACACAGATCCAGCTAGCTTCTGTAATAGACTGTACTTACATAGATTCAATGCTTACACAGATCCAGCTAGAATCTGTAATAGACTGTACTTAACATAGATTCAATAATTACACAGATCCAGCTAGAATATGTAATAGACTGTACTTACATAGATTCAATGCTTACACAGATCCAGCTAGAATCTGTAATAGACTGTACTTACATAGATTCAATGCTTACACAGATTCAGCTAGAATCTGTAATAGACTTTACTTACATAGATTCAATGCTTACACAGATGATCCAGCTAAAATCTGTAATAGACTGTACTTACATAGATTCAATGCTTACACAGATCCAGCTAGAATCTGTAATAGACTTTACTTACATAGATTCAATGCTTACACAGATCCAGCTAGCTTCTGTAATAGACTTTACTTACATAGATTCAATGCTTACACAGATCCAGCTAGAATCTGTAATAGACTGTACTTAACATAGATTCAATGCTTACACAAATCCAGCTGCAACCATCTTCATCTTATTACATTAATGTGAATCACATTCTTTCCCTAGCGCCTTGGAAGCTCTCATTAATTTTGCCTACACAGGCCGGGTAGTTATTGATGCTAACAATGTGCAGTCATTGCTGATTGTGGCAAGCTTCCTCAACATGCAAGCAGTCAAAGAAGCCTGCAGTAACTATTTGAAAAATAGGTCAGTATTTTGTCATACATGTCCATTTTCATAACATTGAGCATAAGAAAATAGGTTCCTCTGAAAGAGCATTAAAAAATCATCATCATCATCAAGTACCGGGCCTGCTGGCGTAGGTGATCATGTCTCTCCACAACTTTCGATCTCGGCAGCTATTTATCATTCCTGTTGTTGACCTTCTGCCAAGCCATTCTCTTAAGCTGTCTGTTATTTTTTCTCTTTGCTTCCCTCCATCTCTTCGTCCCTCAATTTTTCCATTTGTTACAATATATTCCAGTTGTTCTCTTCTCATTACATGGCCTAAAAATGATGATTGTCTCTTCTTAATATTGGAAATTAGCTCTCTTTTTGCTTTGACCTCTCTCAGAACATTTTCATTGTTCCTCTTAGCTGTCCATGGTACTCTCAATATTCTTCTGTAAAACCACATTTCTACAGACTCCAGTAATTTTCTTGTCTGTTGTCCTATTGTCCATGATTCACACCATATGTTAAGACTGGCTCTACGTAACATTTAAGAACTCTTTTTCTTGTTCTTATTGTCAAAAAATGGATTGCATAGTATCTTCCTCATTTTTTGGAAAGCTGCTTTTGCCTGAGCCATTCTGCATCTCACCTCTTTTGTACATCTTCCGTCTGAGGTTAACAAAGTTCCCAAATATTTAAATTCATTTACCTGTTTTAATATTGTTCCACTTGTCTTTATTTTGCACTGAGGTGATGTCTTTTTTTTTGTTGTTACCATTACCTCTGTCTTTTTGCTAAATTAAAAATTAGGTTCCTCTGAAAGAGCATAAGAAAATAGGTTCCTCTGAAAGAGCATAAGAAAATAGGTTCTTCTGAAAGAGCATAAGAAAATAGGTTCCTCTGAAAGAGCATAAGAAAATAGGTTCCTCTGAAACAGTTATGTAGAGCCAGTTTTAACATATGGAAGTGAATCCTGGAGTAACGGATGGTGGGCAAGAGAAGTGTTGAAGGTCATAGAAACATGGCTTTACTGGAGAATTTTGAGAATACCATGGACGGCTAAATTTAAAAGTAACATCAATGTTGTGAGATAGACCAAAGGTGGAATCATTGATAATTCTTTTGGCTGTTTTATAGGAAGGGAACAGCTGGAATATATTGTGACAACAGGAAAAAGTGAGGGAAGACAAACTAGAGAAAAATAAAAAAAAGTTGATAATTTCCTTACCATTGCTCACAGAGACTCACAAACACATACACTAAAACTGGGGTCACAAACACCAAAATTTGTCATGGGGTAATGTTTTTTTTCTTTTTCAAATTAATGTTCTGTTTAGTCTTAAAGATAAGGCAAAGTATGAGACTTGAATCAGCGTTTTCAACTTTACTACTTTAAGTACTTTAACTTTAAGTGTTCAGAGACTTACCAGAGTTACCAGAAATGTTTGGAAACTTCTGGATAGCGATGCTTCAAGCATCGAAACTCACAATGCAAGGTAGCATTCCCCACCATCCCTACTAACTTGGTACCCATTTCTGTCAGCGGCTGGGTCGACCGCGGAGGTATATTTTTTTTCCAGCCATAAGTATGATTGACACTGTTTTCGGTGGGAATCGAACATGGGTTGTCCGAACGTTGGTAGCCCAGTCAGGTGGTTTTCACAACTAGGCCCCCAAGGTCTTATCCTGGTGAAATAAATATTCGGACTTCAACTCCATAATGTTGCATGTGTACCAATGATCAGGGGAGTGGTTGGTCTTGAGACAGAGAGGTTGTGAGTTCAAGTCCCGGCTGTACCAGCTGGGATTTTTATTTGTAATTTCTCTCTGCAGCAACCATCCTTGGTCTCAGCAGCAAGGCCCGGCTTGAAACGTCAATTACTTATCGACAGGAAAAAAATATGAGTGCCTCCAAAGATGGAGTTATCTGCCTGTGTGGCGAGGGACCCCTGTTCACATGGCTACCAGAGAAAAACATTAACACGCACAATTCACTTTCTAAACTCTAGGGTACTTCGCCAGAGGTGAAAGCTGGCGAATGCAAAAAAAGTGCTAATGAGCAAAATCCCTTGTGTTACCGGGGCCTCATTATGAGGGAGGTAAAGAATAGTGACCTTCCAGGCATGTCGTAAGAGGCGACTAAGGAGATTGATCGATGGCTTGACAAGCTGTCATTGTAAAAAGTATTGTTATGGGAACAGCACCATAAATTTTAGATCAGTAATCTCTGCAATATGTGCCATTTTGGCACGCAAGGTTTCTGTTTTTGAGATTGTGGTTCTGCCCTATGTGCCGTCTTCTGCTCGAAAGGACAATAGATAGAATGAGCAAAACATACCCAGAAATTCAATTTTTTAAAGAGAAAGAATAAATGTCAGCAAGACATGCCACCCCAGTGTGGATTTTCATGGAAATTCTCACAAAAGAAAGATACACTGTCATACTAAAGGGACACATGCCATTTATGTAAGTCATTAACCTTTAGGGGTGTACTCCTGCTATTTAATATATGTAGGTTATTAATTCATGCCCAGTCAATATGTTTGTCACCTCTTTCATTTCTCTTGCCTAAACCATAATAACCAACTACTTCCTCAACTCTTTCATTTCTCTTGCCTAAGCCATAATAACCAACTACTTCTTCAACTCTTTCATTTCTCTTGCCTAAGCCATAATAACCAACTACTTCCTCAACTCTTTCATTTCTCTTGCCTAAGCCATAATAACCAACTACTTCTTCAACTCTTTCATTTCTCTTGCTAAGCCATAATAACCAACTACTTCCTCAACTCTTTCATTTCTCTTGCCTAAACCATAATAACCAACTACTTCCTCAACTCTTTCATTTCTCTTGCCTAAGCCATAATAACCAACTACTTCCTCAACTCTTTCATTTCTCTTGCTAAGCCATAATAACCAACTACTTCCTCAACTCTTTAATTTCTCTTTCCTAAACCATAATAACCAACTACTTCCTCAACTCTTTCATTTCTCTTGCTAAGCCATAATAACCAACTACTTCCTCAACTCTTTCATTTCTGTTGCCTAAGCCATAATAACCAACTACATCCTCAACTCTTTCATTTCTCTTGCCTAAGCCATAATAACCAACTACTTTCTCAACTCTTTCCTTTCCTACTTTTGTGTTGAGATCCTTTAGAACTATGGTGTTTTCCTGTGGTTTGCATTGACGAAGTGTCAAATTAAGCTCGTTGTAAAATTTATCATCTTTTTCCTCTAGACTGTCTGCAGTTGGTGCATAAACTTGAATGAGATTAATATCTATTGGCTTTCCATTCAGTTTCACTTATTGGATGTGGTTAGATATTGGCCAAAAGCCTTTCACTATTCTTGCTCTTTCATCATCATGTGCCATACCGGTTGGCGTAGGCGATCATGTCCCTCCACAATCTTCTATCTACAGTGCATCGTATAAGTTCTGTTGTTGACTGTTTTCCATGCCATGACACCAAGCTATCCAGTATTTTCTCTCTTTGTCGTCTGCAATCTCTCTTTCCTTTTATTTTGCCAGTTGTAACCAAGTATTCCAACTTTCCTCTTCTCATGATGTGACCGAAAAATGTTTATTGCTTCTTTCTGATGTTTTTTAAGAGCTCCCTTTTTGTGTTGGCCTCTTTGAGAACTTCCTCGTTGGTCTTTTTAGCTGTTCAAGGAACTTTCAACATTCTTCTGAGAAATCCCATCTCTGTGGCCTCTAATCGTTTTTTCATTTGTTTGTCTACTGTCGATGATTCGCTTCCATAGGTCAGAATTAGTTCTATATAGCACCGATGAACTCTCTTTCTCATTTTTATTGACATAGATTTGTAGCATAAGATATTTTTCATTTTCTGAAATGCTATTTTGGCTTGAGCTATTCTGCTTTTTATTTCTGTGGTGCATCTCCCATCTGATGTTATTATTGTGCCCAAGTATTTGAAATGTTGCACTTGCTTCAGATTTGTCTCGTTTATTTTTATGCTGCATGATGGGTGCTCTTTCAGTATCCAAGATAATACCTACTCCTCTTTGGTGTTCAGTACCTCCAGAATAGATTATTTTATGTTCATCAGACTATATCTCTCCTGATCCAGTGTAACTCATTTCACACAGTCTCAATAAATGTAAATCCATCCATTTAATTTCCTGTTTGATGTTTTCCAGTTTTCCCTTCTGTGTGAGTGTTCTTACGTTCCAAGTACCTATCTTTAGAGTCTGTTTTATCTTTATATTGTTTACAGTAGCTTGATGACAATCGGGTATCACATGTAGCACATGATGTCCCCTACCGAATGAGGGGGATTCCAATGGAATACCCCTTAACGTTGTTGTCGGGATTTCTATTATTAACAGAAGTTGTTTACTTTATAGCAACCAGCTAGCAATATCTGACTGGTGACTTCAGGGTCTGTGTTTCAGAGCTGACCAAGATCCACCTTTTCATGTAATCTTAGAAACAGAATAGGCAAATTGATCAAATGAATCAGAATCAAAAAGAGAAAGCAATCCTAGTGCTCATATGTAACATACTGAGCTGAAATCTTTGTATTTGGGACCAAAAGACATTTGTATACCATAACACAGCTGGGGCTTACATCCATTGTCATGATGGACGAGGTCGAGCTGAAAATGTTGAACTGGAGTCGTCAGTTGCTGGACACCTCGGGACTTGCTGAGGAGGGGATCTGAGCACCTAGGACATGTTCTGTGTGCAATGATGATGACCCGCAAATAAATCAATAATAATGTTGAGTTATTGAGTTATTTGCGGGTCATCATCATTGCACTCCGAACATGTCCATAGGTGCTCAGATCCCCTCCTCAGCAATTCCCTCAGTGTCCAGCGACTGACGACTCCAGTTCTATGTTGGTTGATAAGTCTTCTTACACGGCCACCAAGTTTCTCATTTCTGGCCGTACCCATCTTAACTCCCATTTCCATCATCCGAAGAAGTGACGTTGATCTGTGTTTGTCGAAGTCCTGTGCTCTTCCAACATCTCGAAGGGCATTGATGATGTCCGCCCGATCCATCGGTTGCCCGTCCTCAACGACAGCGCAGCTAGCCAACCTGTCCGCTCTCTCATTTCCCCGTACTCCCACATGTCCAGGGACATAGACAAAGGTGACCTTACGTATTTTGGATTTCTGCAACGACTCTACCCATTGCATGCGTACATAGCCTGCCTCCACTTTTTTTATCATGCTCATCGAATCACTCAGTATACATGCGTGGATGTAGCCTTGTGACTCTAACCATTTGAATGCCTTGGTCACTGCCATCACCTCCATTGTCATGCTACTCGTGGTCATGGCGTATGCACCACTGTCTTCCTTGGCTATTCTGCCTGCTGAGCGTGCTGTAAATGCCCATGCACTTCTTTCGTGTCGTCTTACAGATCCGTCTGTATAGATGACTGCATCTTTCTCATCGGTATTATCGCAGATGAGACCGTTCACCTCAGCATTAACCACAACCGGGCTCTGTTCCCTACTTTTCCTGTCGAGTGTGACAATACATGAGAAAGTTCCCTTGAATGACGTAGGCACCGGTATCCACTCCTCACCAACGCTGATATTGGTAAGCCCACAGACCTGTTTGATGACATCTTCTGCCCGGCCCACCCATGATTTGCCTCTTTTTAGCCATGTGCTGCTGCTATAGATCTGGAGGATGCATACAACAGGGTACCATTTGAATATCTCATGCATATGCTTCTCAAACTGGCGGTGAACCCCTTCCTCATTAGATGGATCGCCGCGGCACTGTTTCAGAGGAAGGTGATACTCAGATGTGGAAGTTGGTCTTCCGAGCCAACATCCATTTGTCCTGGGCTGCCACAAGGCTCACCATTGTCACCAGTTCTATTTAACGTGTACACAATAACGATCACGGCCCAACAGCTGGATGGGAGGGGAAGAACTATGACTTTTGCTGATGATATTCTGGTATATCGACAGGGAAGAGACAGACGGGGAATCGCCTCCACAATGCAAGACGAACTCGATCGCATTTCTTCCTGGTGTGGGGTTTCAGGTGCCTTGGTTAATCCTAATAAAGCATCAGTTTCATGGTTCTCCCTTAACAATCATATCGTTAATACAACCACACCGGTAGTACGAATGGGAGCTGATGAGGTGACCAGGGACAAGTTGATGACATACCTCGGAGTTAAGTTTGATCGCAGCCTGTGTTTTCAGGACCACGTCGACCATGTGATAACAAAATCCCGCAAAGGATTAGCCGCCTTGAAGGTCATGGCAGCTGCCAACATCGAGCAGAGGCTACTTATTCTTCTGTTCCAGGGATTAGTCCTCGCACCAATCGAGTATGCCCTGGCCATTCTTACTGTCAGTACGACTCAAATTGATAGGCTGGAGAAAATACAAAATGAAGCCATGCGCATTATCCTGGGATGTACGAGGGACACTCCCTGTGTAGCAATGAGGTATCTTCTTGACTTTCCAACCATGGATGACAGAATTAAGATCTGGAGAGCACGAGCATACCTGAAGATTAGTACAGATACAGAGCATCCATTGCACCACGTGCTCAACACAGAGAAAGGTACCAGGCTAATAATGTTGAATGTCCAACAAATGACTTCCGGTGTGTGACTGTGCTGGCAACACAATGCAATTTGAGACAAGTAACAAACAACACAAGAAGAGATAGAATACCAAATGAAACCATAAGAAAAATGGTAGGAACTAAACCCTGCCAAGAATATATAGAACAACAACAACTTAAATGGTTTGGCCACCTGGTCAGAACGAATCCTCACCAATCACCATCAAGGGCGTTCTTCTCAAGAATGCATGGAAAAAGACCAAGAGGAAGACCCAGAAGAAGATGGATAGACGCAGTGACAGAGACATGTAACAACAAAGGAAAATCACTAATTCAGACAGTTCGAGCAGCTCAAGAACGATAAATGATATAACCACGACACCTTTTCGGTACCAGTGAGAAAGAGAAAAGAAGAAAGAAAGAAAGTCCATCAAACACAAACTCTGTTAACAAAATCTTTCTTCAAAATGACAGGATGCCATTGAGTCTATCAATCAAACATTTAATCCTGGCTGGTTTCCTTGTTGTTTTTGTTTTCCCATCACTTATTATTTATCATAACTATGTTTACAAATAAATGTGCCTGTTATTTCACTGTTATCACTAGTTTATATTAGTTTATATTATTTTATTGCATCAATTAATAACTTAACAGGCTGGATCCTGCCTCCTGCCTGTCAGTCAGAGCATTTGCCGACCAGTATATGTGCTCCACTTTAGTTGAGGCCGCCAATAAATACATCCAGAACAACTTTCGACAGGTAGTGTTGTTCTAAAGATGATATTTACACATTGAAAAAATATTGTTTGTTGTGGAAACTTCTAAGTGAGTGACAGATGTAAATAGTACGTCAAACAATTTAATACAGTCAACAACACAAATTAGAACGTTTCAGCATTTGTTCCTGCTGAAGGCCTATTGAGCCGAAACGTTGTTCTAATTTATGTCGTCCACTTATTATGTAAAGCTTAAACCATACCGTTTTTTGTAATTTTTCTTTTCTATATATTTTTTTTCATTTCTACTTACAGTGAGCTTTACTGCAGCTTCACATTTTTATGCATTTCTTTGCTTTGACCCCATTTTTGAGTATTGAGTTGCTTTTCAACAAGTTAGCATTGTTTTGTCCTTTTATAGAGTTAACATGGTTTGTAATGTCTTGAAGTTAGCATTGTTTTGTCCTTTTATAGAGTTAACATGGTTTGTAATGTCTTGAAGTTAGCATTGTTTTGTCCTTTTATAGAGTTAGCATGGTTTGTAATGTCTTCAAGTTAGCATTGTTTTGTCATTTTATAGAGTTAACATGGTTTGTAATGTCTTCTATCTATCTTTCGTTCGCTCGAAGTATTGTCTATATCAGCAATGTTGTTTCCTGTATGAATTTTACTGTCTTTTGTAATTCTTGCAGTGGCCCATATAGTTTTGTCTGTGGTGTTGTATCTATGGGCTAATGGATTTTCCACAGTTTACTATATTCAGTGCAGTCTTGAAGTATGTGTTCTGCAGTCTGGGGTGCCTGTTCACTTGTACAAGTAGTTGATGTGCCGATCTTGAATTTTGTAAACATTTGACTATGGAGTCGATTGTGTCCTGTTCTTAGGCGTATAATGATAACTTGTTCATATCTATTCATATTATGAAAGGCATCCTGATTTTGGGCTTGTGGTCCTCTTATTGATTTGATTATCTGTTTCTTATGATGGTATGTAACTGGTGTATCTAGTTATGTGCCTGTTGAACCTTCCTTTGCCAACTGATCTGCTTTCTCATTTCCTGGTATTCCACAGTGAGATGGGATCCACTGCAGGGCAACCCTGTGGTGCTTGCAGAGTTCAGTCAATAAGGTCTGCAGATGTGGTAATTTTCTGGATTGTAGTGCCTGTAGTACTGATCTTGCATCTGTCAAAAATACTACAGGCTGTGGGCTAAGATTACTGTTCAGCAGTTTTTCTATTGCCAACTTTATTGCTTGTATTTCTGCATCATAATTGTGCTAATATTTCACTGTTGCTATTTTATTCATATCCCTAGTGTTATTTGGGTACTCTATATATGCACCTGCTCCCCCATTCTTTACTGCATTCTGTGCTGATCCATCTGTGTACACACGGATCCATAGGTCTTGTGGGTATTCTTCATCCAGGAAACTGAGAGTTATTGTTTTTCGCTGTAGGCTATTTTGTTCCTCTTTGTCAACTATTCCTTTCACTTCTGTCAGTATTTGAACTGATAATCCTGATTCATCTGTCCAGGGAGTCTGTTCTGGTATGGGCTGAAGGGGTTTAACAACTCTTGGCATGTCAGGTGTTTCCATGACTTCATGTGTGGTTTCTTCTTGTCTTGCATTTTGTTGTTTTAAACGGGTCTCTTGTCGTTTTTCTAGGCTAATTTCAATATTATTGTCATTTGCAAAGGAGTCTGCAAAGTAATTTGCTGCATGTTTACCTGTTAGAATGTTTCCATCCTTCTTCAGTGTAATTTTGGTGTTCCTTTCTGTACCCTCATCATTCAGCTGTTTTACAAGCTTCCACACTTTTCTTGTGTCTCGTTCAAGATTCAAGGACTCTGTTTTCTCTTTCCAGCTTCTCCGTCTGGCTTGTAGTTTAGCCCGTTGAAATTTGGCTTTAGCATGCTGGTAGTTGTTGTGGTGTTCTTGGCAAGGGTTATTTTCTGCTTGCTTTCGAGATGTTTCCATGTCATTGTGCAGTTGCTCTAGTTCACTACTCCAGTATGGTTTGTAGTGTTTCCTTGCCCCTCTAGGTATTGTTTCACTGGCAGCTTGTATTATTAGTCTACTGAATTCATCAACTATTTTGTTGATGTCTCTATCTGTATTTATATCTTTAGTCAGTACACTGGTGTAGTGTTTTATACATTTTCCAGTCTGCCTTTTTGTAATTCCATTTTTTTTTTTTTCGATTTGTGGTTATAGACATACTTCCATTTGCGTTGAGTGCATGGCATCCTGATTGTTGTGCGCCTTTTGGCTGGTTGCCTCCGACTTCAGCACTTGAACTTGCTAGAGCAGACTGTGGTCTTGCTCGGTTGTAGGAAGGCCTGGCCAGTCTTAGTTTTCAGTCCCTGGTGACTGTTAAGCCCCATCCCCACGACAAGGAGCTGGCCTTGATGAGGGTAATGTCTTGAAGTTAGCATTGTTTTGTCCTTTTATAGAGTTAGCATGGTTTGTAATGTCTTGAAGTTAGCATTGTTTTGTCATTTTATAGAGTTAGCATGGTTTGTAATGTCTTGAAGTTAGCATTGTTTTGTCCTTTTATAGAGTTAACATGGTTTGTAATGTCTTGAAGTTAGCATTGTTTTGTCCTTTTATAGAGTTAGCATGGTTTGTAATGTCTTGAAGTTAGCATTGTTTTGTCCTTTTATAGAGTTAGCATGGTTTGTAATGTCTTGAAGTTAGCATTGTTTTGTCCTTTTATAGAGTTAGCATGGTTTGTAATGTCTTGAAGTTAGCATTGTTTTGTCCTTTTATAGAGTTAACATGGTTTGTAATGTCTTGAAGTTAGCATTGTTTTGTCCTTTTATAGAGTTAACATGGTTTGTAATGTCTTGAAGTTAGCATTGTTTTGTCCTTTTATAGAGTTAGCATGGTTTGTAATGTCTTGAAGTTAGCATTGTTTTGTCCTTTTATAGAGTTAACATGGTTTGTAATGTAATGTCTTGAAGTTAGCATTGTTTTGTCCTTTTATAGACTTAGCATGGTTTGTAATGTCTTGAAGTTAGCATTGTTTTGTCCTTTTATAGACTTAGCATTGTTTTGTCATTTTATAGAGTTAACATGGTTTGTAATGTCTTGCAGTTAGCATTGTTTTGTTCTTTTATAGACTTAGCATGGTTTGTAATGTCTTGAAGTTAGCATTGTTTTGTCCTTTTATAGAGTTAACATGGTTTGTAATGTCTTGAAGTTAGCATTGTTTTGTCCTTTTATAGAGTTAACATGGTTTGTAATGTCTTGAAGTTAGCATTGTTTTGTCATTTTATAGAGTTAACATGGTTTGTAATGTCTTGAAGTTAGCATTGTTTTGTCCTTTTATAGAGTTAGCATGGTTTGTAATGTCTTGAAGTTAGCATTGTTTTGTCCTTTTATAGAGTTAGCATGGTTTGTATGAACCCTACACACTTGACCACACTCATGAGTCTGTTTCTAGGGACACTGTGAAGAGGTAAAATCTGTCTGTTTGTTCTCTTTTCAAGCCAAAGATATGTTTATCTGTTATATATACAATGTATATAATGTATGTATCTTCTTCTTTTCTATTTTCACTGATACCTAAAAGGTGTCGAGGTTATATCATTTGTCATTCTTGAGCTGCTCAAACTGTCTGAATTAGTGATTTTCCTTTGTTGTTACATGTCTCTACCACTGCATCTATCCATCTTCTTCTAGGTCTTCCTCTTGGTCTTTTTCCATGCATTCTCGAGAAGAACGCCCTTGATGGTGATTGGTGAGGATTCATTCTGACCAGGTGACCAAACTATTGAAGTTGTTGTTCTATATATTCTTGGCAGGGTTTAGTTCCTACCATTTTTCTTATGGTTTCATTTGGTATTCTATCTCTTCTTGTGTTGTTTGTTACTTTTCTCAAGCATCGCATCTCACATGTATTGATCTTTCTTAAATGGGATTTAGAAAGGGTCCATGTTTGACTTTCATAGCACAAAGTTGGTATGAAAATGCTATTTATTATTTGTTGTTTAGCTGGCATAGAAATGTTTGGATGTCTTAGCAATGGTGAAAGCTAGTATGTGACAGCATTTGCTTTTTGTATTCTCATATCAATTTCTTTGTCTAGTTTTCCATCTTCTGTGAACATTGTGCCTAAATACTTGAATTCCTCTACCTGTTTTATTTCTTTATCTTTGATCTTAATAATGTATGTATACACTATAATAATACATGTATACCTTAGTAAGTTTACCCCATTTTCTTCCAATCTTCTTCTTTTCTCTTTTCACTGATACCTGAAAGGTGTCGTGGTTTATATCATTTGTCGTTTTTGAGCTGCTCGAACTGTCTGAAT
The DNA here is from genome assembly GCA_032433765.1 of Megaustenia siamemsis. NCBI lineage: Eukaryota > Metazoa > Mollusca > Gastropoda > Stylommatophora > Ariophantidae > Megaustenia > Megaustenia siamemsis. The sequence continues at coordinate 9,896,407 of JAVIAB010000104.1, forward strand.
TAGTGATTTTCCTCTGTTGTTACATGTCACTGTCACAGCATCTATCCATCTTCTTCTGGGTCTTCCTCTTGGTCTTTTTTTGGTTTCTTCCAATGATTTACCAATTTTTATACAATAGTTTTATCTTTTCTTTCACAATAAAATTGCCCATTACAATAAATATATCTTTTTTACCGTAAGTTTATCCTATCTCTTAAACTGAGTCACCTGTTCTGTACCGGTTGCTTGAAATGTTTCTTGTAGAGACAAATACAACAGATTATTTGTTGTAGTATTGTGGCTTTATCACTCATTTCTCAATGATTAATCCACTCTAGGTGGCGCTGACAGCAGACTTCTTGGCCTTGTCCAAGTCTGAAGTGTTGGAGCTTCTGTCTAGGGATGAGCTCTATGTCAACAGTGAGGAACAGGTTAGCATAGTTTTGTTTTTCTGTGGAGTTAGCATGGTTTTGTATTTTTATAGAGTTAACATGGTTTGTAATGTCTTGAAGTTAGCATTGTTTTGTCCTTTTGTAGAGTTAACATGATGAGCTCTATGTCAACAGTGAGGAACAGGTTAGCATAGTTTTGTTTTTTCTGTGGAGTTAGCATGGTTTTGTATTTTTATAGAGTTAACATGGTTTGTAATGTCTTGAAGTTAGCATTGTTTTGTATTTTTATAGAGTTAACATGGTTTGTAATGTCTTGAAGTTAGCATTGTTTTGTCATTTTATAGAGTTAGCATGGTTTGTAATGTCTTGAAGTTAGCATTGTTTTGTCCTTTTATAGAGTTAGCATGGTTTGTAATGTCTTGAAGTTAGCATTGTTTTGTCCTTTTATAGAGTTAACATGGTTTGTAATGTCTTGAAGTTATCATTGTTTTGTATTTTTATAGAGTTAACATGGTTTGTAGTGTCTTGAAGTTAGCATTGTTTTGTCTTTTTATAGAGTTAACATGGTTTGTAATGTCTTGAAGTTAGCATTGTTTTGTCCTTTTATAGAGTTAACATGGTTTGTAATGTCTTGAAGTTAGCATTGTTTTGTCCTTTTGCAAAGTTAACCCTTAATTACAATACCTATCTGTGATTGATGTGTTTATGATACCGTAGTAAAAAAATTACCACTTAAATGTAACATTAGGTGCTCTAAAAATAGTATTTTCTCTGAACTTTTGACACACAGTTGTGTGTTCACACTAGGTGAGATACAGGGACTCGGATTTCCTAGCTCAGGTTGATTTATGACCTTAGCTTGACCCCCATGACCGGACATGATACAATGTCTACTAGTGCGGTCGCCATAAGTTCACCAGTATGTTTGACTACCTCATAGCGTCATTCACTGTATTTCCCAAGGTACAAAGGGTTATTTTTATTTCAATGAGGAAATTCCACTGGTCGTGGCCAAAAAAAAAAAGAGAAAAAGAAAAAAGTGACCAAATTTCTTGAAAATTGGCGATTTTTTTTTCCCATTATACAAGATCCTATTTCACGAAATGGGCAAAAAAAAAATCCTGTATCAGTAGAAAAAAATCCAACAGGGGTCACCAGAAGTAGTAATTAGGAAAGGAGGGGGGGGGGGGGGGGGAGGTGAGCATGTTAAAATGTCAAGTTTTGTGTTTTCATACGGTCATTTTTACAGCGGCATCATAATCTAAGGTTAATATAGTTTTGTTTTTTGTGCAGTTAATATGGTTTTGTCTTTGCAAGTTAACATTTTTTGTGTGCAGTTAATATGGTTTTGTCTTTGCAAGTTAACATGGTTTTTTTTGTGCAGTTAATATGGTTTTGTCTTTGCAAGTTAACATGGTTTTTTTTGTGCAGTTAATATGGTTTTGTCTTTGCAAGTTAACATGGTTTTTTTTTGTGCAGTTAATATGGTTTTGTCTTTGCAAGTTAACATGGTTTTTTTGTGTGCAGTTAATATGGTTTTATCTTTGCAAGTTAACATGGTTTTTTTGGTGCAGTTAATATGGTTTTGTCTTTGCAAGTTAACATGGTTTTTTTGTGCAGTTAATATGGTTTTGTCTTTGCAAGTTAACATGGTTTTTTTTGTGCAGTTAATATGGTTTTGTCTTTGCAAGTTAACATGGTTTTTTGTGTGCAGTTAATATGGTTTTGTCTTTGCAAGTTAACATGTTTTTTTGTGTGTAGTTAATATGGTTTTATCTTTGCAAGTTAACATGTTTTTTTTGTGTAGTTAATATGGTTTTATCTTTGCAAGTTAACATGTTTTTTTTTGTGTAGTTAATATGGTTTTATCTTTGCAAGTTAACATGGTTTTTTTTGTGCAGTTAATATGGTTTTGTCTTTGCAAGTTAACATGGTTTTTTTGGTGCAGTTAATATGGTTTTGTCTTTGCAAGTAAACCTGTTTTTGTTTGGAGTAATCTGTTTTGTGTGGAGCATCTGTTTTGTGTGGAGTGTCTGTTTTATGTGAAGTAATCTGTTTTGTATGGAGTGTCTGTTTTGTGTGAAGTAATCTGTTTTGTGTGGAGTGTCTGTTTTGTGTGAAGTAATCTGTTTTGTATGGAGTGTCTGTTTTGTGTGAAGTAATCTGTTTTGTGTGGAGTGTCTGTTTTGTGTGAAGTAATCTGTTTTGTATGGAGTGTCTGTTTTGTGTGAAGTAATCTGTTTTGTGTGGAGTGTCTGTTTTGTGTGAAGTAATCTGTTTTGTGTGGAGTGTCTGTTTTGTGTGAAGTAATCTGTTTTGTATGGAGTGTCTGTTTTGTGTGAAGTAATCTGTTTTGTATGGAGTGTCTTTTTTGTGTGAAGTAATCTGTTTTGTGTGGAGTGTCTGTTTTGTGTGAAGTAATCTGTTTTGTGTGGAGTGTCTGTTTTGTGTGAAGTAATCTGTTTTGTGTGAAGTAATCTGTTTTGTGTGGAGTGTCTGTTTTGTGTGAAGTAATCTGTTTTGTGTGGAGTGTCTGTTTTGTGTGAAGTAATCTGTTTTGTATGGAGTGTCTGTTTTGTGTGAAGTAATCTGTTTTGTGTGGAGTGTCTGTTTTGTGTGAAGTAATCTGTTTTGTGTGGAGTGTCTGTTTTGTGTGAAGTAATCTGTTTTGTGTGAAGTAATCTGTTTTGTATGGAGTGTCTGTTTTGTGTGAAGTAATCTGTTTTGTATGGAGTTTCTGTTTTGTATGGAGTTAGCTTTTTTTTTATATGAAGTAAGCATGGAAATGTATGCAAAGTGAAAAACCTACCAGAGATAATAATAGGTAGACCGATCAACACAGAATGCAGTAAAGAAAGGGAGAGCAGGTGCATACAGAGAGTACCCCAATTGCACTAGAGATATGAATAAAATAGCAACAGGGAAATATTGTCACAATTATGATGCAGAAATCCAAACAATAAAGTTGGCAATAGAAAAATTGCTGAACACTAATAATAACCCACAGCCTGTAGTGTTTTTGATAGATGCAAGATCAGTGCTCCAGGCACTACAATCCAGAAAATTGCCACATCTGCAGACCTTATTGTCTGAACTCTGCAAGCACCGGGAGCCGCGATAGCTCAGTGGTTAGTGAACTGGACTACGAAGGACAAGGGGTAGGGTTTGATCCCAACCGACGGCTTCCGGGTTCACCCAGCCTTAAATGGGTACCGGATTTTTTTCTGGGAAAGTAAAGCAGCACGGGCGTAATACCGACCACATTACCCCAAAAATCATGTGCTGAAGGTCTGTAAAATATATGGTCACTAACACCATATTTCCCTATACGCCACTTGGCGTGACGGGGGTACTTTACTTTTTACTTCTGCAAGCACCACAGGGTTGCCCTGCAGTGGATCCCATCTCACTGTGGAATATCAGGAAATGAGAAAGCAGATAAGTTGGCAAAGGAAGGTTCAACAGGCACACAACTAGATACACCAGTTACATACCATCATAAGAAACAGATAATCAAATCAATCAGAGGACCACAAGCCACAAATCAGGATGCCTTTCATAATATGAATAAATGAGAACAAGTTATCATTATACGCCTCAGAACAGGATACAATCGACTCCACAGTCATATGTATAAAAAAATTCAAGATCGGCACTTCAACTACAGGTACATGTGGACAGGCGCCCCAGACTGCTGAACACATACTTCAAGACTACACTGAATATTGTGGGCTGAGGAAAATCCATTGGCCCATAGATACAACATTACAGACAAAACTATACGGGCCACTGCAAGAATTACAAAAGACAGTAAAAGCTTATACAGGAAACGACATTGCAGATATAGACAATACTTCAGGCGAATGAAAGGTAGATAGATAGATAAAGGGTAGACCTACCTTAGAAAGGAGATATAGTCATTTTTACTGATTCCAAATCAGCCATGGATATAGAAAGTTGCAGAAACAAACCTGAACTCCCACAGCTCACCATAGACATAGATAACCTTATTAACACACATGACATATGCATGTTTTGTTTGGTTTTTTTCTCTTATAGTTTAATTTGGTGTAAAGTCTCTCCAATTTATGTTTAACAGTCTTCAGAGGCATTTATTTTCAAATGTAGTTAGTCTCTTTTAGAGAACTTGAGTGAATAGTCTCTTTTATAGAACTTGAGTGAATAGTCTCTATTATAGAACTTGAGTGAATAGTCTCTCTTATAGAACTTGAGTATTTAGTCTCTTTTATAGAACTTGAGTGAATAGTCTCTTTTATAGAATTTGAGTGAATAGTCTCTTTTATTGAACTTGAATGAATAGTCTATTTTATAGAACTTGAGTGAATAGTCTCTTTTAGAGAGCTTGAGTAAATAGTCTCTTTTAGGGAACTTGAGTGAATAGTCTCTTTAGTAGAACTTAGTGAATTTCCAGCTTTCATATCCACATGTTAGCTCAAACAATCATCATTTTTTGGCCATGTAATGAGAAGGGAACAGCTGGAATATATTGTGACAACTGGGAAAGTTGAGGGACGAAGAGATAGAGGGAATCAAAGAGAAAAGGTACGAGGCAGTTTAAGAGAATGTCTTGCCAGAAGGTTAACAACAGAAATGATAAATAGCTTTGAGATAAAAAGTTATGGAGAGACATGATCACCTATGCCAGCAGGCATGGTACTTGATGATGATGATGTTAGCTAAAGTCTTGAGTTGAACAGTGTGAATTTCGTAAGCTTCCTGAGTATTTATTATCTCCAAGTAAATTAAACATATCCTAGTCTATCTATCTATTGTCCTTTCGAGCCGAAGACGGCACATAGGGCAGAACCACAATCTCAAAAACAGAAACCTTGCGTGCCAAAATGGCACATATTGCAGAGATCACTGCTTCTAAAATCTATGGTCTGTTTCCATAACAATGCTTTTTACAATGACAGCTTGTCAAGCCATCGAAGTGCATCCAATGTATTTCAATCCTCCCATGTCTCACTTCTCCAGGTGTTTGAGGCGGTGATGCGCTGGATCAAGCACATGCCAGAGACACGTACAGCTGCAGTTCCAGAGCTGATGGTTAAGGTCCGACTGCCCCTCCTGACCCCACAGTATCTCAGTGACATTGTAGCCACCGAGGACATCATCAAAAACTCTCTACAATGTCGGTGAGGCTTGAGTTAACATTTAGATCCTTGTAGTTTCTTCTTAATAAAATAACAAGCAGAATAGCTCAGGCCAAAATAGCATTTCAGAAAATGAAAAACATCTTATGCAACAAATCTATGTCAATAGAAATGAGAAAGAAAGTTCATCGGTGCTATATAGAACCAATTCTGACCTATGGGAGCGAATCATGGACAGTAGACGATTAGAGGCCACAGAGATGGGATTTCTCAGAAGAATGTTGAAAGTTCCCTGGACAGCTAAAAAGACCAATGAGGAAGTTCTCAAAGAGACCAACACAAAAAGGCAGCTCCTAAAAAACATCAGAAAGAAACAATCAACATTTTTTGGGCACATCGTGAGAAGAGGAAAGTTGGAATACTTGGTTACCACTGGCAAAATAAAAAGAAAAAGAGATCGCGGACGACAAAGAGAGAAAATACTGGATAGCTTGGTGTCATGGCATGGAAAACAGTCAACAACAGAACTGATATGATGCACTGTAGATAGAAGATTGTGGAAGGACATGATCGCCTACGCCAACCGGTATGGCACATGATGATGATGAGTTTCTTCTTCTTCCTTTTGGCATTCACCCTTTAAGTGTCTCTGGATGCATTGTGTCGATAGTTAACTGCAAAGTCATGATATTTGTACCTTTTGACCAGACTCATACATCTTCATCATGGGTAGATTTACTTAACCATTTTTGGCCTACTTTTATAGAGTTATTGAGTTGTTTCCTGGTCATCATCATTGCACTCTGGACATGCCCATAGGTGTGCAGATCCCCTCCTCAGCAAGTCCTGCCGTATCCAGCTACTAATGACTCCAGTTCTGTGTTGGTTGATAATTTTCCTTACACGCCCACTAAGTTTCTCGCCTCTGGCCATGCCCATCTCAACCCCCATCTCTCCCATCCGAAAGAGTGACATGGACTCATGGTTGTTGAAGTCCTGTGCTCTTCCCACATCTTGGAGGGCCTTGATGATGTCTGCCCGATCCATTGGTTGACTGGCCCCAACGGAAGCGCAGCAAGCCAGCCTGTCTGCTCTTTCACCTCCCTGTACTCCTGCATGTCCAGGGACGTAGACAAAGGTGACCTTTTGTATTTTTGACTTCTGCAATGACTCTAACCATTGCATGCGTACAGAGCCTGCCTCCATTTTTTTGGTATCATACTCATTGAATCACTTTTAACTTCTCTCTCTCTCTCTCTCTCTCTCTGCGAAGTCAGCTGTCTGTTTAAGTGAATCAATTGCCCCATATAGTTTCTCTTCCAGGGAGGTGGGCGTGGATCACATTTCTCTTCTCAGGTCTGTGTACTGAGGGCAATCCTGTAGAACATGTTTTGTAGTCATATTGTCCAGTGCACAGTGGCATAGGCTGGTTGTACCTATTTTGAATTTGGTGAACATGTGATTTCTCATTCTATTGTGGCCAGTGTGTGGTATCTGTCACTCTCGTTATGCTTTGGGTGTTCTCGTTTCCATTTTTCATGGAACTGACCTGGGTTCTAACTTCTAAGGGTTCTTTAACATGTTTTAGTACACATGGGACCTTGAAAATGTTAGCCACTTTCTGAGAGTGCTAGACATTAGATCTAACTACCCAGAGACCAGGGATGGGTAATGCCATGAAGAAACCACAAATTCAGTTTTGACAAATTCCTACAACCTGTGGTGTGATTTAAACCCTGAACCTTCTTGTCCAGAGGCCAACATCTTACCTCTAGACCACCAAGCACCACAGCCCCCCTCCCCTCCCCCAGTAGTTTGAAATGTGATGTTTTATTCTGTGTACCTTTAATTTTTCATTCAATCATGTTCTTCATTTACACCCCTCATCAGCTTCCTGATCTCATTTCTTCCCACTCTCTTCTTCCCCCAATCCCAGTATTACCTCCTCCTCTAATTAATTTTCCATATCATTATATCCCTTCTCATTAACTCTCCTCCCTGACTCATTAACTTCTAATCCCCTGCCCAATCTCACAACCTCCCTCCCCCTCCACTTTAACTCTCCCATTCTCATTACCCTCTTCCCCCATCTCATTAACACCACCCTGCCCCAGATCTGTTGTTGTTTATTTGCGAATCTTCTTCTTCTTCTACCTTTGAGCTCCCTGTAGAGCATAGGTCTTCAACAAACACTTTCCAAGTCATTCTGTTTCTTGCTGTTCTTGTAAGATCATTCCATGTCTTCCCCATCATCTTCATTATCTTTCCTGGATGGCAGATTTATTTTTATTCTTTTCTTTGACTTGTCCATGTTTGTGAAGTTTTTTTGGCTTATTTTTTTACAGTATGGTATAGCCAGTCCCATGCCCAACCCTCCTTTCTCACCTCTTACGAACATGCCTGGTAGGGTACAGCACCACTATTCTTTACTTCCTTATCGGGGCCCCAGCAGCACACGGGCATTATTTGCGTATGCCAGCTTTATATCTCTAGTGAAATCCTGATAGACTGAATTTTGTCTATCACTTTATTTGTTGTTCACACCAACAACCCTGTGCTGATGTGTCCCACACCAAACAGGCAAATATTCTCCATCTTCAGAGATACTCTAAATTGTTAGCATTGAGAGTTTTGGGTAGATGTTTTGCCTGGGCAGTAGCCATTTTTATCCTACTCTTTTCTATTTTCAACTGCCAAGGGTTCTTTAACATGCGCAGAGTGTACACAGGAACTCCTCTCTTTCACCCTTATCCGAGAGGGACAAGCATTGAATCTCAATACCCAGAGACCAGGGATTAGTAAAGTCACAAAGAAACTACCAGATTCAATTTTTTTTAAATTGTCAAATCCCGGTTGGAACCGAACCCAGAGCTCCAATCTAATTGTTTCCTCCCTCTCCCCCCCTCCCAATTCTCTTTTCCCCTGCTCTCTTTCTCCTTGTCTTCCATTTTATTAACAACCCGCCCGCTCCTTCATCTTATTATTTTCCCCTGCTCTTCCAACTTGCTCTCTCCCTATGTGAAGAACTTCCCATCTCATTACCTCTAATTTTATTACAAGATTCTTTCACCTTTATTTCATCTTTTACCTCCTGTCATATCTCCCCTCATATATCACATCAACTCTCACCGGCTGTCATATCTCCCTCTTATATCACATCTCTCACCTCCTGTCATATCTCCCCTCTTATATCACATCAACTCTCACCACCTGTCATATCTCCCCTCTTATATCACATCTCTCACCTCCTGTCATATCTCCCCTCTTACTCACATCTCTCACCACCTGTCATATCTCCCCTCTTATATCACATCTCTCACCACCTGTCATATCTCCCCTCTTATATCACATCAACTCTCACCACCTGTCATATCTCCCCTCTTATATCACATCTCTCACCTCCTGTCATATCTCCCCTCTTACTCACATCTCTCACCACCTGTCATATCTCCCCTCTTATATCACATCTCTCACCTCCTGTCATATCTCCCCTCTTATATCACATCTCTCACCACCTGTCATATCTCCCCTCTTATATCACATCTCTCACCTCCTGTCATATCTCCCCTCTTAATCACATCTCTCACCTCCTGTCATATCTCCCCTCTTATATCACATCTCTCACCTCCTGTCATATCTCCCCTCTTAATCACATCTCTCACCACCTGTCATATCTCCCCTCTTATATCACATCTTTCAACTCATGTCATATCTCCCCTCTTATATCACATCTCTCACCTCATGTCATATATCCCCTCATATCACATCACTTTTTACCACCTGTCATTATCTCCCCTCTTGTCACATCAACTCTCATTTCCTGTCATAACTCCCCTCATGTCACTCTTCTCACTTCCTGTTATACTATATCTCCCTTCACAAGTCACATCTTCCCTTATCTCCTGACACATTCTCTCTACCAGAGACCTCTTGGATGAAGCCAGAGACTATCACCTCATGCCAGAGAGAAGACTTCTCATGCAGACTTTTAAAACCAGACCCAGATGCTGCACAGACATTCCTGGCTTCATCTATGCAGTAGTGAGTAAACCCTTCTTCAATGCTTCTCTAGCAGGGAAGCCATTGAGTAGAACAGTCTGACATATCTATTATGATGGGAGTGGATGATCAGTGGCCAGATTGGGTTACATTCTAATAGAATTTCTTCTTCTTTCCTTCCTCATTTGCCTTTCATCATCAAGGGGAGATATAATTTGTGGTTTTTTGCTCTTCTGTTCGCCTCTGCTTCTGTTTCCTAGTGTTTCTAATATTTCATCAATCCATCTTTTTCATGGTCAGCCCTTGTGTCTGATATTCTCACAACATTTATTGAAGGCTTGTTTGTTTGTGTTTTGATTTTTCTGCCTTGTCACGTGGTCAAACCATTTTATCTCATTTTTTAATATTGTAAAGGGCCCCATCACGTCAAGTGGCATAGGGAATATGGTGCTAGTGACCATAATTTTTACAGACCTTTGGCACATGTTTTTTGGCGTAACGTGGACAGTATTACGCCAGTGCTGTTTTACTTTCCAAGTAAAAATCCGGTACCCTTTTAAGGTTGGTGAACCTGGAAGCCATCTATGAGGATCAAACCCGACCTCTTGTCCTTTGTAGTCCAGTTCACTAACCACTGAGCTATTGCGGCTCCCTTATATATTCTATGGCGGGGATTATTCCTAGCTTTTTTTTCCTCAGTTCTTCATTCCTGATCTCGTCCCTCAGGTTGTTTCCTGTCATTCTTCCCTGCTATAGGGAAGCTAAGAGAAAAGATACCAGACAGCTTAAGAGAATGGCTTGGCCGAAGATAAACAACTGAAATGATAAATAACTGTCGAGATCAAAAGTTGTGGAAAGACATGATCACCTACACCAGCAGGCATGGTACTTGATGATGATGATGATGATATTCTTCTTCCACATTATCAAGCACAACATAAAGAATGCTTTGACCAAAAATCCATATTTCCTCTTTGCTAAGCAACAAAAGGAAGCCAAGATAGCTCAGTGGTTATTGAACTGGACTACAAAGGACAAGGGGTTGGGTTTGATCCCAACCGACGGCTTCCGGGTTCACCCAACCTTAAATGGGTACCGGATTTTTTTTCTGGGAAAGTAAAGCAGCACGGGCGTAATACCGACCACATTACCCCAAAAATCATGTGCTGAAGGTCTGTAAAATATAGGGTCACTAACACCATATTTCCCTATACGCCACTTGGCGTGACGGGGATACTTTACTTTTTTTACTTACTAAGCAGCAAAAGAGATGGAAGATGTAAGCAAGAACTCCAATCATTGATTTTTACTTTACAATTGATCATACTGTTTCCCTCAATTTTAAAGTAAATTAGCTATGAATGTTTTAACCATTCTACAGGGAGGGCTCACCTCAGCTGGTGACTCTCTTAGCACAGTGGAAAGATTTGATCCGTTGACTATTCAGTGGGTGCCTGGAGAGCCTATGAGTACGATGAGAAGTCGAGTTGGGATCACTGTCTTGAAAGGTGGGGAATTTCCTCAGTTTAGACGGGTCATCTTTGTAAAAGTGGTATGTTGTCAAAGTTTAGAAATTTTCATCCAGAAATGTGAAATATTGTACAAGTTTAGAAGACAACAGTTTAAAAAATAGTGGGATATTGTCATAGTTTAGAAGTCATTATCCTGAAAGGTAAGATATTGTCTAAGTTGAGGTGTCATTATCCTGAGGGTAGGATATTGTCTAAGTTTATAAGTCATCATGCTCAAATGTAGGATATTGTCATAGTTTATAAGGCATCATGCTCAAATGTAGGATATTGTCATAGTTTATAAGTCATCATGCTCAAATGTAGGATATTGTCATAGTTTATAAGTCATCATGCTCAAATATATGATATTGTCATAGTATGTAAGTCATCATGCTCAAATGTAGGATTTTGTCATAGTTTATAAGTCATCATGCTCAAATGTAGGATTTTGTCATAGTTTATAAGTCATAATGCTCAAATGTAGGATTTTGTCATAGTTTATAAGGCATCATGCTCAAATGTAGGATAATGTCATAGTTTATAAGGCATCACCTTTCATCCATCTAACATTGCAGCTGTTTATCATCATGTGCCATACCATTTGGTGCAGGCAATCGTGTCCTTCCACAATCTTCTATCCACAGTATAAGTTCTGTTGTTGACTGTTTTCCATGCCATGACACCGAGCTATCTAGTATTTTCTCTCTTTGTTGTCCACGATCTCTCTTTCCTTTTATTTTGCCAGTTGTAACCAAGTATTCCAACTTTCCTCTTCTCATGATGTGCCAGAAAAAAGTTGATTATTTCTTTCTGATGTTTTTTAGGAGCTCCCTTTTTTAGTTAGGCCTCTGAGAATTTCCTCGTTGGTCTTTTTAGCTGTTCAACTGTTTATAGAAGAAGTATATCAAAAGTAAGAGGAACATTCATTGCACTGGGAAACATATGGAAGTCCAAAGAAATTAGGTTAAATACAAAATTATAAATTTTCAACTCCAATGTTAAGTCAGTCTTATTATATGGCTGTGAAACATGGAGAACAACAAAAATGACAATCATGATGATACAGACTTTCATTAATGGATGCTTATGCAGAATAAAAGAATGGAAATGCCAGGACAAAATCACTAACATAGAATTATGGAAATATACCAGTCAAATACCAGTGGATAGAGATACAGTGAAGATGATGGCGCTGGATAGGACACACACTGTGGAAGCCAATTGAGAGTATTACACAACAGGCCCTTTTTTTAAAGGAATCTTTAAGGAAAAAGACAAAGAGAAGACCAAAATGTTCTTGGAGAAGACAGATGGAAGTAGAGATGAAGATGATGGGGAAGACATGGAATGATCTTAAAAGAATGGCAAGAAACAGAACAACTTGGAAAGTGTTTGTTGAAGACCTGTGCTCCACAGGGAGCTGAAAGGTAAAAGAGAGAAAATAAGTCATGGTCCTGAAAGATAGAATATTGTCAAAGTTTATAAGTCATCATACTGAAATGTAGGACATTGTCTAAGTTTATAAGTCATGATCCTGAAAAGTAGGATATTGTCATAGTTTAGGGGTCATCATCCTGAAAAGCAGGATATTGTCAGTTTAGGGGTCATCATCCTGAAAAGCAGGATATTGTCAGTTTACGGGTCATCATCCTGAAAAGTAGGATATTGTCAGTTTAGGGGTCATCATCCTGAAAAGCAGGATATTGTCAGTTTACGGGTCATCATCCTAAAAAGTAGGATATTGTCATAGTTTAGGGATCATCATACTTAATTGTATGCTTCCATATATAACTGTGTGATTACCCTGTTTTAGTGGCACATTCTTAGAGTCTGCTACTTACTAGACCTTGAGGAAAAATTAAAAAATAGAAAAAAATGATATGTAAGAAGCTTTACGTATAAGTGGACGACACAGACTAAACGACGTTTCGGCCGAATAGGCCTTCAGCAGGAACAAACAAAAAAAAAACACACACACAAAACTAATAACGAAACAACCAAAACAAAAACAATCGAAATGTGTTAAAGAAAACAAAATTATCTATCCTGTGTATAAACCGAGGTCAAAACGAAAAGGAAATAGCAACCAAGTGCGGCTGCCGTGAACGTACAGAAATGTACACAAACGCACACAGAACCAGAGGAGTTCACACAGGGGTCAGTGTGCAAACACAAAGGAGAAAGAATAGAACAGTAGACTAACAGGTGCTCAAAAGGCGGTAAGAGTGAGATATCCGAGAGTGGGGTACAATAAAAACAAATAAGGGGTAAGGAGCACAGAAAAAAGGTATAGAGGAGAACACCGAAGTGTCTCATTAGGGATTCGAGGAGGAGAACTATAAATAGCATGGCATAGTAAGTCGACCAAAGAACCAAAATATGTGCAGTAGAGAAGGCTATGCAAAAGGGAAGGAGCAACCAAAAGGAAATTATCTGTATGAGTGTGATACATTCATAACTCGTGGGATCAGTGAACCATATTGGACTATGAGGCGATTTCCAAAGTATTGCGGTTGTGGTCGCCAGAGTGACAAAGGACAATACCAGTGACACGGATGTCGTTTTTGCCCTTGTCTTGATGCTACTTTCCTTAAACTTTGAGAGTTTTCCTCTCCATTGATGCCTCACATATTTTTCTATAACAGAAATATTCTTTGTGATGAGTATGTAATGTTCCATTCATTTATATAAACCATGTACTTCTTTTGTGTGTCCAGATGTCTTGATTCTCTACTTTCTCTTTATTTGTAAAATTGGTTATTTTCTGGGAGTGGTTCTAATTTGTGACACTATGTTGTATAATGTTGTAAAGAAAATGAGTAAAGAAAATCACTGGAGGCTGTAGAAATGTGGTTTTACAGAAGAATGTTGAGAATACCATGGACAGCTAAGAAGAGTAATGAAAACGTTCTGAAAGAGGACAAAGCAAAGAGAGAGCTAATTTCCAATATTAGGAAGAAACAATCATCATTTTTTGGCCATGTAATGAGAAGAGAACAGCTGGAATATATTATAACAACTGGGAAAATTTAGGGATGAAGAGACAGAGGGAAGCAATTAGAAAAGATACCAGACAGCCTAAGAGAATGACTTGGCAGAAGGTCAACAACAGAAATGATAAATAACTGTTGAGATCAAAAGTTATGTAGAGATATGATCACCTATGCCAGCAGGCCCGGTACTTGATGATGATGTTGATAAAGTAATGTTAGTGATCTAGTTTATTTAATGTTTGTATTTATCATCATCATTATGTACCATAGTGGCTGGCATTAGTGATCATGTCCCTCCACAACTCTCTATCTACAGTGCATCGTATAAGTTTTCTTGTTGACTGTTTACTGTAACATGACACCAAGCTATATAGTATCTTCTCACTTCGTTGCCTGTGATCTCACTTAACTAGTATTTTGCCAGCTGTAACTTTCCTCTTCTCATGATGTACCAGAAAAATGTGGATTGTTTCTCTCTGATATTTTTCAGAGCTTCATTGTATGTGCTTGCCTTATTGAGAATCTCCTTGTTGGTCCTTTTAGCTGTTTAGAAAACTCTCTTCTGAGAAATTCCATCTCTGTGGCCTCTAACTGGTTTTTAATTTGTGTGTCTACAATCCATGATAATTTTTATGTTAGTGACATTTTAATCTTCTTCTTCTTCTTTTCTCTTTTCACTGATACTTAAAAGGTGTCGTGTTTTATATCATTTGTCGTTCTTGAGCTGCTCAAATTGTTTGAATTAGTGATTTTCCTTTGTTACATGTCTCTGTCACTGCATCTATCCATTTTCTTCTGTGTCTTCCTCTTGGTCTTTTTCCATGTATTCTCAAGAAGAACGCCCTCGATGGTGATTGGTGAGGATTCATTCTGACCAGGTGGCCAAACCATTTAAGTTGTTGTTGTTCTATATATTCTTGGCAGGGTTTTGTTCCTACCATTTTTCTTATGGTTTCATTTGGTATTCTATCTCTTCTTGTGTTGTTTGTTACTTTTCTCAAGCATCGCATCTCACATGTATTGATCTTTATTAATTGTGGTTTAGAAAGGGTCCATGTTTGACTTTCATAGCACAAAGTTGATATGAAAATGCTATTTATTATTTGTTGTTTAGCTGGCATAGAAATGTTTGGATGTCTTAGCAATGGTGAAAGCTAGTATGTGACAGCATTTGCTTTTTGTATTCTCATGTCAATTTTAATAGATTAGTTTAATTGATCATTTTCAAATTAAGAGTATACAGTTTCTCAAAAATAAATTATTTTTAAAATTTAAACACAAGATTTCTCCTCAAATAGAATGTACAGTAAAGAAATCTTGTACACATTGGGACTCAAGAAGTTCAACTGTGCTAGGCTAAAAGTAAAAAGTTAACAACTTATAGCTGACTTGCTGTGTCAGAATCAATGAACTAGAGCTGATCAAGACCTCCCTGTTGTGGGCCTGAAAAGTATCTAGCCAAGCAAGTAGGGATCAAAGGTGAAAGGTGACACCATGCCCAAAAATTCCAAGCTGATGTGAGGCCAAAAGGCACAGATATCACAGATTACTGTAAATTCAGTGCTCTGTTCATTCATGCACTTTTAACATCCATTTAAGGTAGAACATGAAGAGAAGTTGTCCTCAAGCAAACAAGAGCAGAAAAAAAGGAGAAAATATTTAGATCATTTCTGAGAATGTAGTAAAAGAGCTAGAAAGTATCAGAAATAAACTGTTTTGTTTCAGGCAAGCTGTACGCAATTGGTGGCTACAACGGCATGGAGCGCCTGGACACTGTAGAAGTTTATGATCCAGTCCTCAAGAAATGGAGCAGAGTGGCCCCCATGAAGTGTAAACGGAGGTAATTTTCTCTTTGATATTCCATTGGATGAAAAATAGACCAATGGCATTTTCTGTTTTAAAGAAAATAAACTATCTTTACAGTATTTATGTCATGAGGAGCGGAGAATGGAGGTAGAGTGACCAGTGCAGTTGCCACAAGGTGTTCAGTTCAGAGTTTTTATTTCACCTGTGATATGTCATCATCATCATCATTGAGTGCCGGCTCCGCAATAATGGCTACCATGTAGCGCCATTCCACTCTGTTTCTTGCTTTGATGGTGCAGATTCTCATAGGTTGACTTGTTCATCTTTTGATGTTACTCGTCCATGTTAGTCTTGGTCTGTCTCTGCCTCTTTTACCTTGTATTTTCCCTTCCAATATTACTTTTATTAGGCTGTTGTGTCTTTTGACATGCCCCAAAAATTCTATGATAGATACATTTTTTTAATCCTATTGATTCAAACCAGAATTGATTTGGAGAATAAGTTAGAATTGTCCTGTTTATAGTTGTAAACCTTTGCTTTGTCGTTGTTATAGTTTACATCACAGCACTGGTAAACCCATAGGTGGTCAACAGATTTCAGCTGATGGCTAAATGTACACAAGCTGATAGTTCAAGTATCTTATTAGTTATGGTTGTGTACGCACACACCCTTGCAAATTGTTTTTTTTCTCTTTGTTCACCACAGTGTTCCAAATTGTTGAAAGTTTAAAACCACATCTTCACTGATAGAGCCATGTTAACTTGTAACCTACATCATTGAGGACCCTCAAGGCAACTCCTTTGTGCCTGTCTGTCTTCCCCTTCAGAAACATCTGATGATATGCTGTCCATTTGTCTGATCTGTATGCAAACTACATGGTGACTGCATTGGAATGTGCAGCTTTCATTCATAATACGACAAAGGAGTGCATGGGCATTTACAGCATGCTTGCCAGGCAGAATAGTCAAAGAGGACAGTAAGTAAAAAGTAAAGAGCCACCATCACGCCAAGTTGCATATAGGGAATATGGTGTTAGTGACCATAAATTTTACAGACCACCAGCACATGATTTTTGGGGTAAAGTGGTTGGTATTACGCCCGTGCCGCTTTACTTTCCCAGAAAAAATCCGGTACCCATTTAAGGCTGGGTGAACCCGGAAACCATGGTTGGGATCGAACCCTACCTCTTGTCCTTTGTAGCCCAGTTCACTAACCACTGAGCTATCACGGCTCCAAAAAGGACAGTGGTGCATACGTTATGACCACGAGTAGCATGATGATGGAAGTGATGGCTGTGACCAGGACATTCATCTGGTTAGAGTTTCAAGACTACACCCACGCCTGCATACTGAGTGATTCGATGAGCATGATAAAAAAGGTGGAGGCGGGCTCTGTACACATGCAATTGGTAGTCTTTGCAGAAGTCAAAAATACACAGGGTCACCTTTGTCTACATCCCTGGACATGCGGAAGTACAGGAAATTAAAGAGTAGACAGGTTGGCTAGCTGCACTGTCAATGAAGACTGTCAACCAATAGATGAGGCGGACATCATCAATGCCCGCTGAGATGTGGGATGGGCACAGGACTTCGACAATTATGAGTCCACATCACTCCTTCGGATGAAAGAGATGGGAGTTATAGGCACAGCCAGAAATGAGAAACTTAGTGGGCATATAAGAAGACTTATCAATCAACACAGAACTGGAGTAGTCAGTAGCTGGACACTGTGGGACTTGCTGAGGAAGGGATCTGAGCTCCTATGGACATGTTCGGATGCAATGATAATGACCCGCAAATAACTCAATAACAATAACTCAATAGCCTTCATTCTTCATCTCCTGTGGACCTCCGCTTCCTTCCCATCAATAGGCCCCAGAATCTGAGATAAATATCATAAATATTTTTTTTTCAAATCTTTGTTACTATCATCTGTAAAGCCAATATTATCAGTTGCCAAAAAATGCTGAATTTTACAGTTGTCTGTAAAATAAACATCAGTAAATAACTATAAAAGTTAGCATTAACAAACACCATATTTGTGTGTAAAGTTAACATAAGTAAATAACCATAAAGTTAACATTAACGGATACCACTATTATCTGTTAAGTTAACATCAGTAAGTAACCATAACGTTAGCATTAACATATGCCACTATTGTCTGTAAAGTTAACATTAATAAATGCCACTATTGTCTGTAAAGTTAACATCAGTAAGTAACCATAAAGTTAACATTAACATATGCCACTAATGTCTTTAAAGTTAACATTAACAAATTCCACTATTGTCTTTAAGTTAACATCAGTAAGTAACCATAAAGTTAGCTTTAACAAATTCCACTATTGTCTGTAAAGTTTACATCAGTAAGTAACCATAAAGTTAGCATTAACATATGCCACTATTGTCTGTAAAGTTAACATTAACAAATGCCACTATTGTCTGTAAAGTTAACATTAACAGATGCCACTATTGTCTGTAAAGTTAACATTAACAAATGCCACTATTGTCTGTAAAGTTAACATCAGTAAGTAACCATAAAGTTAACATTAACAAATGCCTCTATTGTCTATAAAGTTAACATCAGTAAGTAACCATAAAGTTAGCATTAACGGATGCCACTATTGTCTGTAAAGTTAACATCAGTAAGTAACCATAAAGTTAGCATTAACAAATGCCACTATTGTCTATAAAGTTAACATTAACAAATGCCACTATTGTCTGTAAAGTTAACATTAACAAATGCCACTATTGTCTGTAAAGTTAGCTTTAACAAATGCCACTGTTGTCAACAGTGAAAATGTCATAAGTAACTTTGTATTTGCAGTGCTTTGGGAGCAGTCTGCTTAAATGGGGCAGTCATAGTGTGTGGTGGTTACGATGGAGTCACCTCACTACATACGTGTGAGAGCTACGACCCAGAAAGCAACGTGTAAGTCTTGTTCTAGTTATAGGGTGGTTACCTTGTCCATTATCATAATCATCATCATGTGCTATGGCTAGCAGCACTGATGATTACTCATGCATGGAACCATCTCTATTTGTAGAATTGCTTTGTTCTTCTATCTATCTTTCTATCATTCTTTCGCCCGAAGTATTGTCTATATCTGCAATGTCGTTTCCTGTATAAACTTTACTGTCTTTTGTAATTCTTGCAGTGGCCCATATAGTTTTGTCTGTAGTGTTGTATCTATGGGCCAATGAATTTTCCTCAGTCTACTATATTCAGTGCAGTCTTGAAGTATGTGTTCAGCAGTCTGGGGCGCCTGTCCACATGTACAAGTAGTTGAGGTACCGATCTTGAATTTTGTATATATGTGACTATGGAGTTGATTGTGTCCTGTTCTGAGGCGTATAATGATAACTTGTTCATATCTATTCATATTATAAAAGGCATCCTGATTTGGGGCTTGTGGTCCTCTGATTGATTTGATTATCTGTTTCTTATGATGGTATGTAACTGGTGTATCTAGTTGTGTGCCTGTTGAACCTTCCTTTGCCAACTGATATGCTTTCTCATTTCCTGGTATTCCACAGTGAGACGGGATCCACTGCAGGGCAACCCTGTGGTGCTTGCAGAGTTCATTCAATAAGGTCTGCAGATGTGGTAATTTTCTGGATTGTAGTGACTGGAGTACTGATCTTGTATCTGTCAAAAACACTACAGGCTGTGGGCTAAGATTACTGTTCAGCAGTTTTTCTATTGCCAACTTTATTGCATGGATTTCTGCATCATAATTGTGACAATATTTCCCTGTTGCTATTTTATTCGCTTTGTTCTTCTGGATTTATTTCATAATTTTTTTTGTACAAGCTTAAAAGTGACATTGTAATTAGACTTGAAATTGTCTTAAATCTATTTAGTTCTTATATTATTTAGTTCTTATATTATTTAGTTCTTTCTGTTCTTTCAGAAATGTAATCCAGTGGTCACTGACCAAGCAACTTGATTATTTAGACTTTGCTGATGCAGTATAAAATGAGCATACTTGATGAGTGATCACAACAGCTAGGACTGAAAATTAATAGAGATAAGACCAACATTATGAGAATTAATACAGTTGGTAATAACCAAATAAAATTAGGAGAAATACCTCTATTAGATGTACAATCTTACATATATCTGGGCAGTAATATAGATAAAGAGGGAGGGACAGAAAATGATACCAAAATAAGGATATTAAAGGCAAGAGGAGCTTTCATTGCACTGGGAAACATATGGAAGTCCAAAAAAATTAGGTTAAATACAAAAATAAAAAATGTTCAACTCCAATGTTAAGTCGGTCCTATTATATGGCTGTGAAACATGGAGAACAACAAAATTGACAATCATGAAGATACAGACTTTCATTAATGGATGCTTACGCAGAATAAAAGGATGGAAATGGCAGGACAAAATCACTAACATAGAATTATGGAAATGTACCAATCAGATACCAGTGGATAAAGAGATACAGCGAGGGCGATGGTGCTGGATAGGACACACACTGTGGAAGCCAACTGAGAGTATTACACAACAGGCCCTTTTTTGGAATCCCCAGGGGAAAAGACAAAGAGGAAGACCAAGGAATTCTTGGAGAAGACAGATAGAAGCAGAGATGAAGATGATGGGGAAGACATAGAATGATCTTAAAAGAATGACAAAAAACAGAATAACTTGGAAAGTGTTTGTTGAAGACCTATGTTCCACAAGGAGCTAAAAAAGGTAGAAGAAGAAGAAGTTTTCTGTCTGACCAAACCTTTGTAATCTGTTGTCTCTTTATTTATTCCGTATTTAGCATCATTCGTAGCTGTTTCCTTAATTCTTCGTGTCTGATCTTATATCTTTGTTTCCTGCCATTCAACTGACACATTTAGACGTGGCAGCAATAGTGATAGTTATAGTAATGTGGTAGTTGTCACTGCTGCTATTACACTTGTGATCACCTCTACAATCACTACTACAACAATAACAGCTAGTGCTACTACGATCACTAATACTTATACACTTTGCTATTACTACAATCGCTGTTGCTACTACAGTTACTACTACCTTTCTTCCTTTACTATTGATACAATCATTACTACCACTTTTGCTACTATAACCACTAAAATATTCATTATTTCTATTACAATTACTACTTTTGCTAATACTACATTATTACTTCTACTACTGCAATTGCTATTTACACTGTCGCAATTATTCTTAATGTCAAATATGGTCACTTGCAGCTAAGCATAATAGAAGGCTGGTTATAGAAAAGTTGAGATGTGTGAGAAAGCGCTTGAAGTGGCAGGAAAAGACAGAATCAGAAACGATATTATAAGAGATAGGACAGTCCTAAGCTATATACAGAAACAACAAATAAACTGGTTTACCCATCTAGAAAGAATGCCGTGTGATTCCTTACCATACAAATATATATTGTAAAGGGAGAAAAGCAAGAAGCAAGCCCAGGGTAAGGTAGAGGAGACAAAATCAACGAAATGCTACAACATTAATTGACAATGACTAAAGCTGCCAAAAGAGTGAGAACCTGAACTTTTATCTCCTTTGACACCCGAATAGGTACAAGAGGAAATGAAGAAAGAATTATTCTTAATTCTACTAACACAATCACCACTCATCATCATCGAGTGCCGTCTCCGCAACGAAGGTTGGCTACCATAGAGCGCCATTCTGCTCTGTCTCATGCTTTGATGGTGCAGGCTGTCATAGGCTGATTTGTCCATCTTTTGATGTTACTCGTCCATGTTAGTCTTGGTCTGCCTCTACTTCTTTTACCTTGTATTTTCCCCTCCAGGATTACTTTTAGTAGGCTATTGTGTCTTTTAACATGACTCAAAAATCGCATTTGTCTTGTTTGAATTGTGCTTAGTAGTTCTTTTTTCATTTTTAGTTGTTTTAAGACTTCATCGTTTGTTTTATTTTCCTTTCATCCAATTCTACCTATTCTTCTATATATCCACATTTCAAAGGCTTTAATTTTCTACTACAAATCACCACTACTACAATTATTACTACTTCTGCTGCTATAACTATATTCATTCTTGTTACAACCACTAATACTGCTACTTTTGGTACTCCTGCTACAGCTACTACCACTACCAATTACAGTTTCTACTGCTGTTGCTACCACTATGACAAATATGTAACTCCCATAGGTGTTGGGTCCCAACTGTCAAACTTATCTCCTTAAACTCCACTTATTTCTTCTACAGATGGTCTCAGATGCAGCCAATGCATAAACACCGCAGTGCTGCAGGTGTGACTGTTCTCCATGGCTCTGTGATCGCTTGTGGTGGCCACGATGGACTGTCCATATTTGATTCTGTGAGTTCCTGGCAACGGCTGTAAATGTGTGTTGTGTAGATAGAGCTGCTCAATATACTCCTGTAACAAGGTCCAGGGCTGGTTTAAACACTTCTTTTCTATGTGAAGATCTCTAGATCACTAGGTCTGAGGCTGGTTTAAACACAATTCTATCTATGTGAAGATCTCTAGATCACTAGGTCTGAGGCTGGTTTAAACACAATTCTATCTATGTGAAGATCTCTAGATCACTAGGCCTCAAGTTGGTTCTGGAAAATTAACATGCTGTCTGTGGTAGCTCTGACTAACTATCCTGCTGTCTGTGGTAGCTCTGACTAACTAACCTGCTCTCTCTGGTTGCTCTGACTAACTAACCTGCTCTCTCTGGTGGCTCTGACTAACTAACCTGTTCTCTCTGGTGGCTCTGGCTAACTAACCTGCTCTCTCTGGTAGCTCTGACTAACTATCCTGCTGTCTGTGGTAGCTCTGACTAACTAACCTACTCTCTCTGGTTGCTCTGACTAACTAACCTGCTCTCTCTGGTGGCTCTGACTAACTAACCTGTTCTCTCTGGTGGCTCTGGCTAACTAACCTGCTCTCTCTGGTGGCTCTGGCTAACTAACCTGCTCTCTCCGGTGGCTCTGGCTAACTAACCTGCTCTCTCCGGTGGCTCTGGCTAACTAACCTGCTCTCTCCGGTGGCTCTGGCTAACTAACCTGCTCTCTCCGGTGGCTCTGGCTAACTAACCTGCTCTCTCCGGTGGCTCTGGCTAACTAACCTGCTCTCTCTGGTGGCTCTGGCTAACTAACCTGCTCTTTCTGGTGGCTCTGGCTAACTAACCTGCTCTCTCTGGTGGCTCTGGCTAACTAACCTGCTCTCTCTGGTGGCTCTGGCTAACTAACCTGCTCTCTCTGGTGGCTCTGGCTAACTAACCTGCTCTCTCCGGTGGCTCTGGCTAACTAACCTGCTCTCTCTGGTGGCTCTGGCTAACTAACCTGCTCTTTCTGGTGGCTCTGGCTAACTAACCTGCTCTCTCTGGTGGCTCTGGCTAACTAACCTGCTCTCTCTGATGGTTCTCGAGTAACTGTCTCTAAACTTGTTCACCCTTTCCCTTCTCGTCTCCCAGAGAGCTCTATCTATTTAGCCATTGGTCAGTTTGAGATCAGGCGCATGTGTCTCTCTCTTTACGCGTTCCACCAGGATCTTGTGGATCATTGCTTTCCTGAACCATCAAGGTTTAAACACCCTTGACCCATTTCTCTCTTAACCTATCAAGTCTCTACCTAACGTCTGTACATGATATAATTCAGTCCCCTTCTCCCTTACCATGTAATCTAGACTCTATTCTCTTATACCCCCACATCATGTAATCTATTATTATCTGTGTCCCTACTCTGTTACAAAAAATCCAGGAAATTAACTTATTTGTTTATTTTAACTCATTTTAATATTTTGAATAATGATAATATCTAAGCATTGAAACCAACAACAGGGGCAGCTATCTGAGCATTTACTGGATTTATAAAAAAAAAAATAAATGTCTTGTATAAAAAGTAAAGAGCCTCCGTCCCGCCAAGTGGCGTGTAGGGAATATGGTATTAGTGACCATAAATTTTACAGACCTTCGGCTCATGATTTTTGGGGTAATGTGGTTGGTATTATTCCCGTGCCACTTTACTTTACCAGAAAAAAAATCCGGTACCCATTTAAGGCTGGGTGAACCTGGAAACCATCGGTTGGGATCGAACTCTACCTCTTGTCCTTTGTAGTCCAGTTCACTAACCACTGAGCTATCGCGGCTCCCAAATGCCTTGTATTGGATCCTTATAATCTCTAAGGTTACAGTGAAGAGAAATACAACACGCTGTGATTGTGGGTGATAAAAGATCAGTTATTA
Organism: Megaustenia siamemsis; assembly: GCA_032433765.1. Lineage (NCBI taxonomy): Eukaryota > Metazoa > Mollusca > Gastropoda > Stylommatophora > Ariophantidae > Megaustenia > Megaustenia siamemsis. Next base: position 9,920,389 of record JAVIAB010000104.1, read on the forward strand.
TTATGCTACATCAACAAAACTTTCTTAACTGGTTAAAGACATATTCTATCTATCTATTGACCTTTCGAGCTGTGGCCAGCCCATAGGACATAGACCCAGATACTCTTTTTACGAACTTTCTTTCTAGCAAGTCTCAATCCTTGCAAAAAACATTTATCAAATCTCACCATTTGTCTCTATTCTGTGCAAGCATCTCAATCTTATTGAGGGAGCCGATTCCTGCTGCCTTTGCCTCTCTGATCAATGTTCTTCTTAGTGTTTCACTGGGTTGGCCTCTTTTCCTCCAACTACCTGTTGTTTCCCACATTAGGGCTTGCTTTGTTATTCTGTTATTATCTCTTCTCATCATATGTCCAACGTCTTTTCTTGAATACTGAAGATATTAGTGGTTGATTGGCAATTTCTCTAATTTCCTCATTTGTTTTGAATTTGTTCCACGCTATGCCAACTATTTTCCTTAGACATTTATTTTCAAATGCATTCAACTTTGTTTCTATGTCTCTTTTTCCAGCTCTCTCACATGCATATGTAAGAATTCATAGTACATTTGATTTGAATAGTCTAAGTTTTGTCTAAGAAGACATATTGCTAATTGTTTGTTTTTTCACAAAATAATTCCTATTGGATTTCTTTGTCCTGATATTTATGTTGGTAAGTTGACAATTATGGTCTAAATTTTACATTTTTAATTATTTTTTTTTTTGGTCATTTATGCCCTATTTTTCTTTCTTGCCAATTTTTCTGTCTTGTAGCATCTTTTTATTGGCGAAATCTAATTCCATGTTTAATTATCTAAAAATTCATAGACAATATGTTATGTCTTAAATAAATATAAGCATGTAGACTGATATTTAAAACCATGATGTTCATGAAAAATTTTGTCTCTGAAATTTCTTCCGTTGCATTATTAATAAAAAACCTTCCATACTGAAAATATATATTCTATGGTGGAGGTTATTCATGAGAAACAAGCTAGGAATAATCCCCGCCATTGAATATATAAAGAAACATTAGATAATATTTTTTGGTCATGTCACAAGGCAGAGTGATAAAAAGACAACACAACAAGCCCTCAATAAACATTGCGAGTACACCAGGCCCACGGGACAACCATGAAAAAAGATGGATTGACAGAATATTAGAAGCACCAGGAAACATAACAGTAGCAGAGGCAAACAGAAGAGCAAAAGACTGCAAATTATTTGTCCCCTCGATGCTGAAAGGCAAATGAGGAAGGAAAGAAGAAGAAGTATTGAAAAAGCTAAGGGATTAATTTCTATAATTTTGATTAATTACATTTTTTGCAAATGTTCACACTTCTTTTTGGTGCAATACATGTTAATATAAACATTTCTGATTGGTCCAGGTTGAGTCATACAGCCCTGCTCAAGGTGAGTGGGTGCAGCTTCCACCAATGAAATCAAAGCGGTGTAGGCTAGGTGTGGTAACTCTGAATGGCAAAGTCTATGCTGTTGGTGGTTATGATGGTTGTGTATTCCTGAGGACTGTCGAGAAATTTGACCCAGACACGCAGACATGGGAATTTGTTGCACCCATGCAGGTGGGTCTGGGGGTTGCTGGTGATGTAGGTTTGACTATTAGTTATGTTTTATAGGTTAGTTGATCTTATGGGTGTAGCTATTAGTTACGTTTTATGGGTTAGTTGATCTTATGGGTGTAGCTATTAGTTATGTTTATGGGTTAGTTGATCTTATGGGTGTAGCTATTAGTTATGTTTTATGGGTTAGTTGATCTTATGGGTGTAGCTATTAGTTATGTTTTATGGGTTAGTTGATCTTATGGGTGTAGCTATTAGTTATGTTCTATGGGTTAGTTGATCTTATGGGTTTAGCTATTAGTTATGTTTTATGGGTTAGTTGATCTTATGGGTGTAGCTATTAGTTATGTTTTATGGGTTAGTTGATCTTATGGGTGTAGCTATTAGTTATGTTTTATGGGTTAGTTGATCTTATGGGTGTAGCTATTAGTTATGTTTTATGGGTTAGTTGATCTTATGGGTGTAGCTATTAGTTATGTTTTATGGGTTAGTTGATCTTATGGGTGTAGCTATTAGTTATGTTTTATGGGTTAGTTGATCTTATGGGTGTAGCTATTAGTTATGTTTTATGGGTTAGTTGATCTTATGGGTTTAGCTATTAGTTATGTTTTATGGGTTAGTTGATCTTATGGGTTTAGCTATTAGTTCAGGCTTTGGGTACAGTGGTTTTGTAATGTAGCAGGGTCCATAAATCCAGTAATTGTGTGAGTTTAGCACTTAGTTTGGTTCAGGGGATCAACTGGTCACTGTACTGTGAGTTATCACTCAGTTTGGTCTCTAGGTTCTTATGATCTAACACTCAGCGAATCAATTCAGAGGAAGAGGTATGTTTACAGCACTCAGAAAAATTGACAAATAATCAACAACAGAAAAAAATGTGGACCAAAGCACGGGTTCGATCCTGTTTTGGTCCATATTTTTTTCTGTTGTTGATTATTTGTAAATTTTTCCGAGTGCTGTAAACATACCTCTTCCTCTGAATTGATTTGCTGATTATCGCCTCGGAAGTTTCCCTCTATAATAATATTAATTTATTATTATTTGTCTTCGATCTAACACTTAGTTTGGGTCTGTGGGTCCACTTTTCATATAAATTTAGCACTGGTCTTTGAGTCCACTGTTGTTTAGTGCTTATTTGAATCTTTGATTCCGCTAGTCTATGTGGATACAAGGATCTTGTACCTTAGCACTTATTTTGGTCCATGGGTCCACAGAAACCATCATCATATATGATCGTTGTCACCAGTATAAACATAACTGAACACATATGGAACTTCCACTAAATCTATATCCAATACTTGCACTCCATATTTCAAGGTCTTTACTGGTACTGCAGAGTTCATGTGTCTGAGCTGAATCTCCAATCACTGAGATCAGTTGCTGCACTCTGGGGGAGGTAACTGTGGAAGGGAACTAAGCACAATGGAGTTATCCTTTATCTTGTGAAGATGGTTCCTTGACTCAAGTAAATTAAACTTTAAAGTAGACAAATCATGGTTTGTCATCTGATATATCCTCTATCGTTCAGATGCCCAGGGAAATACTGAGACAATTATGATGCAGAAATCCAAGCAATAAAGTTGGCAATAGAAAAACTGCTGAGAGATAATCTTAGCCCACAGTCTGTAGTGTTTTTGACAGATGCAGGATCAGCACTCCAGGCACAAAAATCCAAAAAATTGCCACATCTGCAGACCTTATTGACTGAACTCTGCAAGCACCACAGGGTTGCCCTGCAGTGTATAAGTTTTTTACTGTGGAATACCAGGAAACGAGAGAGCAGATCAGCTGGCAAAAGAAGGTGCAACTGGCATACAACCAGATGCACCGGCTACATACCATCATAAGAAACAGATAATCAAATCAATCAGAAGACCACAAGCCCCAAATCAGGATGCCTTTCATAATATGAATAGCTGGGAACTAGTTATCATTATACGCCTCAGAACAGGATACAATTGACTCCACAGTCACATGTATACAAAATTCAAGATCGGCACCTCAACTACATGTACATGTGGACAGGCGCCCCAGACTGCTGAACACATACTTCAAGACAGCACTGAATATAGTAGACTGAGGAAAATCCATTGGCCCATAGATACAACACTACAGACACAACTATATGGGCCTCTGCAAGAATAACAAAAGACAGTAACATTTATTCAGAAAACGACGTTGCAGATATAGACAATACTTCAGGCGAACAAAAGCTAGATAGATTCAGTTATCAATATCTCTCCTATCATTCAGTTGCTAATATCTCCTCTGTCATCAATTTGCTAATATCTCATTTATCATTCAGTTACCAATATCTCTTTTATCATTCAGTTACCAATATCTCATTTATCATTCAGTTACCAATATCTCTTTTATCATTCAGTTACCAATATCTCTTTTATCATTCAGTTACCAATATCTCTTTTATCATTCAGTTACCAATATCTCTTTTATCATTCAGATACCAGTATCTCTTTTATCATTTAGTTACTAATATCTCTTTTATCATTCAGTTACCAATATCTCTTTTATCATTCAGTTACCAATATCTCTTTTATCATTCAGATACCAGTATCTCTTTTATCATTTAGTTACTAATATCTCTTTTATCATTCAGTTACCATTATCTCTTTTATCATTCAGATACCAATATCTCTTTTATCATTCAGTTACCAATATCTCTTTTATCATTCAGATACCAATATCTCTTTTATCATTCAGTTACCAATATCTCTTTTATCATTCAGATACCAATATCTCTTTTATCATTTAGTTACTAATATCTCTTTTATCATTCAGTTACCATTATCTCTTATCATTCAGTTATCAATATCTCTTTTATCATTCAGTTATCAATATCTTTTTTTATCATTCAGATACCAATATCTCTTTTATCATTCAGTTACCAATATCTCTTTTGTCATTCAGTTACCAATATCTCTTTTATCATTCAGTTACCAATATCTCTTTTATCATTCAGTTACCAATATAGCTTTTGTCATACAGTTGCCTAAAAAGGCCCCCAACAATACAAATACTTAGCTTTGCAAGATCTTTTTGATGCAATCAAACAGCTGAAGAGAAGGAGCCAAGGTTTGTTTTAGTTTAAGAACAGGGCATGCTGCTGTCAACAGACAAGCTAAACTCCTGACATGACACTTCTCAGCTCATCTCAACATGAGGCCTTCTGAGTATAAATAAAGCTGCAAACTAGTCACACAACACGTCCATTTGGTAGGCAAATGCTGAAAATGAAGAAGAAACCTGGTTGCAAAAGAAATAAATCTGACTCTCATTCTGTGATAGGATTAGAAATAAGAAGGGTCAAAGGGATACAATCAATCATCATCAGGCACTGGGCCTGCTGGCATAGGTGATCATGTCTTTCCACAACTTTCAATCTCAACAGATATTTATCATTTCTGTTGTTGACCTTCTACCAAGCCATTCTCTTAAGCTGTCTGATATCTTTTCTCTTTGCTTCCCTCTATCTCTTCGTCCCTCAATTTTCCCAGTTGTTACAATATATTCCAGCTGTTCTCTTCTCATTACATGGCCAAAAAATCATGATTTTTCTTTACGTTCAATAGGAAAGTTAAAGTACAAAATAAGGGGGATAAGTTAGTTAACTAAAACGCAATTATACGAAATAAGAAACTCATGATAAGCGTGCAGGATGAGAAAGAGGAAACTATGGTTGGGGAAAATGAGTTTTGTGAGTTGTGTGTGGGGCATCTGAGTGTTAAGGCAGACAGTCAGGCTTGTGTTAAAGGAAGTGTGTGAAGGAGAGCATCTAGCTAGCCAGTTACATTCGTGATTGTATAGGAAGTTCACCATGGACTAGACTCTCTGACAGATTCTGTTGATTGATTTGACTAAAACCACAGGCAGGTTGGGCCCAACAGCCCTGGCCGACATTCACCCTACAAGACAGAAAACTCCTACGCCAAACCAAGATCCAGCCTGCCTGAGATGAAGTATGTCAGTCACAGGGCAGGTTTAGGGGAAAAATCAGGACACACATGAACTTACTGATCAAGCAGCTCATCTTGTGTCATGATGTTCTTACCCCTCCATATACGAGTACTGACCATGTGACCAGCTCATCTTGTGTCATGATGTTGTTCTTACCCCTCCACATACAAGTACTGACCATGTGACCAGCTCATCTTGTGTCATGATGTTGTTCTTACCCCTCCACATACAAGTACTGACCATGTGACCAGCTCATCTTGTGTCATGATGTTGTTCTTACCCCTCCATATACGAGTACTGACCATGTGACCAGCTCATCTTGTGTCATGATGTTGTTCTTACCCCTCCATATACGAGTAATGACCATTGTGACCAGCTCATCTTGTGTCATGATGTTGTTCTTACCCCTCCATATACGAGTACTGACCATGTGACCAGCTCATCTTGTGTCATGATGTTGTTCTTACCCCTCCACATACAAGTACTGACCATGTGACCAGCTCATCTTGTGTCATGATGTTGTTCTTACCCCTCCATATACGAGTACTGACCATGTGACCAGCTCATCTTGTGTCATGATGTTGTTCTTACCCCTCCACATACAAGTACTGACCATGTGACCAGCTCATCTTGTGTCATGATGTTGTTCTTACCCCTCCATATACGAGTACTGACCATGTGACCAGCTCATCTTGTGTCATGATTTTGTTCTTACCCCTCCATATACGAGTAATGACCATTGTGACCAGCTCATCTTGTGTCATGATGTTGTTCTTACCCCTCCACATACAAGTACTGACCATGTGACCAACTCATCGTGTGTCATGATGTTGTTCTTACCCCTCCACATACAAGTACTGACCATGTGACCAGCTCATCTTGTGTCATGATGTTGTTCTTACCCCTCCATATACGAGTACTGACCATGTGACCAGCTCATCTTGTGTCATGATTTTGTTCTTACCCCTCCATATACGAGTAATGACCATTGTGACCAGCTCATCTTGTGTCATGATGTTGTTCTTACCCCTCCACATACAAGTACTGACCATGTGACCAACTCATCGTGTGTCATGATGTTGTTCTTACCCCTCCACATACAAGTACTGACCATGTGACCAGCTCATCTTGTGTCATGATGTTGTTCTTACCCCTCCACATACAAGTACTGACCATGTGACCAGCTCATCTTGTGTCATGATGTTGTTCTTACCCCTCCACATACAAGTACTGACCATGTGACCAACTCATCGTGTGTCATGATGTTGTTCTTACCCCTCCACATACAAGTACTGACCATGTGACCAACTCATCTTGTGTCATGATGTTGTTCTTACCCCTCCACATACAAGTACTGACCATGTGACCAGCTCATCTTGTGTCATGATGTTGTTCTTACCCCTCCACATACAAGTACTGACCATGTGACCAGCTCATCTTGTGTCATGATGTTGTTCTTACCCCTCCATATACGAGTACTGACCATGTGACCAGCTCATCTTGTGTCATGATGTTGTTCTTACCCCTCCATATACGAGTAATGACCATTGTGACCAGCTCATCTTGTGTCATGATGTTGTTCTTACCCCTCCATATACGAGTACTGACCATGTGACCAGCTCATCTTGTGTCATGATGTTGTTCTTACCCCTCCACATACAAGTACTGACCATGTGACCAACTCATCGTGTGTCATGATGTTGTTCTTACCCCTCCACATACAAGTACTGACCATGTGACCAGCTCATCTTGTGTCATGATGTTGTTCTTACCCCTCCACATACAAGTACTGACCATGTGACCAGCTCATCTTGTGTCATGATGTTGTTCTTACCCCTCCATCATGGTATAGGGGAAAGAGTTAAGTTCACCTGTGAGCTGGGAAGTAGAAATGAGTGATTCATAAGAGAAATAATTGTTTTTTATTGATATATTTTATACTCACAGGTCATTGTTTATATGTTCTTGGCAATAAAGAAACAGAAAAGTTGTTAAACCTCTCTTTCTCTCTCTCTCTCTCTCTCTCTCTCTTTATATATATATATATATATATATATATATATATTTGAGTTATTGAGTTATATATATATATATATATATATATATATATATATATATATATATATATATATATATATATGTGTGTAAGAAGAATGGCAAACAATTGTATTTCCAAACAAATATTGTATGATGAACTTTAGGACGGAAAGAGACCAAAGGGTGGACCAAAACTGAGATATAAGGATGTTTGCAAGGCTTCCTTGAGGGAATTTTGTATAAATGAAAGCAACTAGGAAAATGTGGCTGCGGATCATAACACATGGAGAGCAAAAATAAAAAATGGCACAGCAACTTTCGAGACAGTGCTGATGTCAAATTCAGAAGACAAAAGGCGCAAGAGAAAGGAGACAATGCCGGGTACCGTGGGTACACCTTGCTCGTTCTGTGGATGGATCTGTCTGTCCAGGATTGGCACATTCAGCCACGAGAGATGTTCAGTAAAGCAGCACCCAGTATGAGACACTAATGCTTTACCAAACTACTGACTTATCATGATTGCTTGCTATCAAACCATCTGTCAAGACGCCAAAAGCCATATACATATATAAATATATGTTAATCTGTTTACTAGGGTCACTGCGAAGAGGTGGAGTAGGGTCTAGATAGTTCTGGTTCACAGATCCTGGTACAAGTCATCAGCTATGAGTCGCTGACAACTTTTAGTTCTTTTGCTGTCAGTCACCTTTGTCCCCTTAAATTATATAAGATATAAATATTTTATTATAGACACTAATCCCCAGTGAGCGAAATATACAGGATGTGTAAAAGTAACAAAAAATAGTCCACAACTTTTACTTTTGCTCACAGAAATAATGACATTTTATTGTTACATGAAATATTTCAAGGTTAAAATTAGGGTTTCAACTTTGTGAAATATTGTAAACCGATATAAATTACGTTGAAACTGAGACAGTTATAAGTGTGGTGAGTGAGAAAATAAATTGAGGTCAACATTACTCCCTGAAGTGGTGAATCTTTTTTTTTTTCAGGCTAATAAGGCTCCAGGGTTTACCCAGCCTCTAAAAATGGGTACCAGAGTTTTTTTTCTCTGAAGTGAAAGCATTCTGGTGTGATATCAAACACATGACCCAAAAATGTGCTGGTGGCCATAGAAAAATATAGTCACTACCATGATATATTACACAGAATTAAATAAGTGCCTGATTCATAGACTACAAAATGGTTTTTATAGAATACACCATAATCAACTTATAGACTGCCTGAAAGACATACATCTAGATGACACAGACATATGACTAATATGTAATCTATACTGGGAGCAAACAGCAATAATAAAATATAACAAAGAGAACTCTACACCCATGGATATAACAAGAGGAGTAAGACAGGGATGCATCCTATCACCAAGTAGTCCTAAACATTAATGGAAAGATCATCAATAACCTAAGATATGCTGATGATACTGTACTACTAGCAGAAAATCTTAAAGATCTACAACAAAATTACTTCATGAAATAAATATGACAAGCAAAAAATATGGATTAAACTTGAATATCAAAAAGACTAAAACTATGATCATAAACAAAGAAAATACTCAAAACCTACAAGTGGGTATCAAAGTTGAAGGAATAGACCTGGAGACAGTTGAAAGCTACAACTACCTTGGACATACTATAACCAGTGATGGAAAATGTACAAATAAAATAAACAAAAGAAAATGAATGGCAAAAAGTAATTTTAATGTCATGAAGAACATACTAACATCAAAACAAATAACAAGAGGGCTAAAACTAAGAATAGCAAAATGTTATATCTTCTCAACATTCTTGTATGGTGCAGAAACATGGACATTAGACAAGAAAACAGAACAGAAAATTGAAGCCTTTGAAATGTGAATTTATAGAAGAATAGGAAGAATTGGATGGAAAGAAAAGAAAACAAATGATGAAGTCATAAATCAACTAAAAATGAAAAGAGAACTACTAAACACAATTAGAACAAGACAAATGTAATTTTTGGGCTATGTTAAAAGACACAACAGCCTACCAAAAGTAATCTTGGAGGGAAAAATACAAGGTAAACGTGACATAGGCAGACCAAAACTAATATTGACGAGTCAATAGTAGTCAGCCTATGACAACCTGCACTATAAAAGCAAGAGACAAAGTGGAATGGCTCTCAATGATAGCCAACCTTTGCTGTGGAGACAGCACTGAATGGTAGCCAACCTTCGCTGCGGAGACAGCACTCAATGATAGCCAACCTTTGCTGCGGAGACAGCACTCAATGGTAGCCAACCTTTGCTGCGGAGACAGCACTCAATGATGATGATGATATTCCTCAAGTGACAAGTCAGACAGGGCAGAAGTGGGAACTTTTATTATTTCTAGTAAGAAGACAAGAACAGAAATGATAAACAACCGTTCTTGAGAGATTTGTTCACTTACGCCAGTCATTTTGAGTTTATTGTTTGTTGCGCAATATGAGCATCGCTCAACACGACAACAGTTTTCGGGCCTCCTACACCAGTCATTTGACGTTGATAATATAACAGCAAGGAAGAAAATCATTTCAAGACAAAATGCTACAGAATAATCCTTAGAATACCTGGGATCATGAAAAAGAGCAATGAAGACATTTTTTTACAAATATCAACATTAAAAAGAAATGGCTTATAAACACCATTCTACAGAGGAAATTAAAAAACTATCATCATCATGTGCCATACCAGTTGGCATGGGCAATCATATACTTCCACAATATTTTATCTACAGTACATCGTATCAGTTCTGTTGTTGACTGTTTTCCATGCCATGACACCAAGCTATCAAGTATTTTCTCTTTTTGTCATCCACGATCTCTCTTTCCTTTTATTTTGCCAGTTGTAACCAAGTATTCCAACTTTCCTCTTCTCAATGATGTGCCCGAAAAATGTTGATTGTTTCTTTAAAAAACTATGGACATGTCAAATGATCAGATCATTATTATTATATTTTTTTTTGTGACAGGTCAAGAGGAGCAGGGTTGCTGTCGCCGCAACGTATGGCCGCTTGTATGCCATCGGAGGTTACGATGGACAGCAAAACCTCAACTCTGTGGAGGTCTATGACCCCAACACAGATGAGTGGAGGTTTGTGAAAAACATGACAGCCCATGAGGGAGGTGTGGGAGTAGGTGTCATTCCAATGGACTCTTTTGGTGAAGACAGATCTCTAGCATCTAGAGATGATTTGTTGTGAAATGTCTGAAACAAGTTGATATCAAGCAATTATTGCTGTCCTTTCTTTTACGTCCACAATTCTTCTATACACTTTTATTGTTACTCTCATTGCTCTCTCTCCCTCCATCTGTCTTTCTTTCACTCACATCTCTTTACTTCCTTATCCCTGTGACCCTCCCAATCTCTCTCTCTCTCTCTCTCTCTCTCTCTCTCTCTCTCTTTCTCTCTCTCTCTCTCTCTCTCTCAGTCTGTTCTTTCTTCTCATTATCTTTCTGTGCTCTCAATTTCTCTGTCTCTCACTTTCTACTTCCTACCTTCTCTGTCTGTCTCTTTCTCTCTCTCTCTCTCTCTCTCTTTAATATCTACAGTTATGTACAATCAAAAGTAACTCACTCTCTCTTCTTTATTCCTGTCTTCCTCACACTATCTCTCACTCCACTTTCATTATCTTTTCTTTTTTTTAACATTCAGAAGTAACTTTCTCCCTTTCTCTCCATCTCTGTGTCAATCTTTTATCTAAATCTTATAATCACAACGCACACAAATTCTCGCTAGCACGAATAAACTAATATTTCTCTATTAATTTCTCTATTAATTTTTTTAAAAAACACAAAGAATCTCTTTTTTATGTTCTCTCCATCTTCCCCTACCTCCTTTTCTTGCCCACCTCCCTTCTCTCTGTCTGTATAAAACATCATAGGAATAAATCACTAAAAACACAAAGTCTTTCCTCTGTACACTGCATGTAAATAACAAAAACCAAACAAATATTTATTATTAGAAATGTGAAACAAGACAGACATTAATAATACATGGGGACAGGTACGTGAACAAGATTCAGCTTTTTTTTTTTTTTTTTTTTTTTACCTGAGATGATTGTTCACATACCTGTGTTTCTGTGTAATTTGTTTGAAAAAAATATGTACTTGACCTTTTAATTCACAAGTGGTTGTTGATAAGTGCACTAAAAATACAGCTTATCTCATTACAGCATTTATCACCATATCCCAGGGTCTGGGAGGGAGGGGGAGAACAAAGGTCACATGCCCAACTGATGTTACTATATAATGTACAGGTCACAGTTTTTTTAATTTGATAGTTACCTTTGAGCCAAATATGGCACACGGCAGAAAAAAAAAAATATAATAAATAAAAACCACTACCCATCTCTGACAGCTCACTGCTGTTATCCTCCCAGTGTCATCTGACAGCTCACTACTGTTATCCTCCCAGTGTCATCTGACAGCTCACTGCGTTTATCCTCCCGTTGTCATCTGACAGCTCACTGCGTTTATCCTCCCGTTGTCATCTGACAGCTCACTGCGTTTATCCTCCCGTTGTCATCTGACAGCTCACTGCTGTTATCCTCCCATTATCATCTGACAGCTCACTGCTGTTATCCTCACAGTATCATCTGCCAGCTCACTGCTGTTATCCTCCCTGTTGTCATCTGACAGCTCACTGCTGTTATCCTCCCAGTGTCATCTGACAGCTCACTGCTGTTATCCTCCCATTGTCATCTGACAGCTCACTGCTGTTATCCTCCCAGTGTCATCTGACAGCTCACTGCTGTTATCCTCACGTTGTCAGCTGACAGCTCACTGCTGTTACCCTCCCGCTGTCATCTGACAGCTCACTGCTGTTATCCTCCCAGTGTCATCTGACAGCTCACTGTTGTTACCCTCCCGCTGTCATCTGACAGCTCACTGCTGTTATCCTCCCAGAGTCATCTGATAGCTCACTTCTGTTACCCTCCCAGAGTCATCTGACAGCTCACTGCTGTTATCCTCCTAGTGTCATCAGATTTTGCCCAGGACCCACAGTGTATTTTACCATAAGTCCCTGATCTAGAAGAGCTTTGCAGTTTCAGCCGCGGAGCTCATGCCTGCTCTCAGTGCTTCTCCTATCAGTCATTGTTTGTTTTTTTGTGCTTTAATTTCGTTCACCTGGTTCTCATTTCTAGCGAAGTCCCTAGTGACTGAATTTTATTTCACTTCCTATTTTCACTCCCGCAGCTGCATGCTCAGGTGTCCCTCATATGCAGGTGAATATTCTGCAACCTTCAAGGTACCCTCATTTTTGAGAGTATTAAAGTTTTTGGTTAGTTTTTTTCCTATTAATTTTGCCCAGGCAGCAGCCATTTTTGGTCTACTCTTTCCAATTTCCAGGTGCCAAAGATTCTTTAATGTGTGCTTTGTGCGCACGGAATCTTCTACACTGCAGAAGATAACGCCATGAAGAAACCGTAGATTTAATTTTTTTTTTTTAATTAACAATTTTTTACCTTCTGTGGTGGGAATCGAACCTGGGACCTTCTTGTCCAGAGACTGATATATTATTTCTAGACCATCCAGTGACCTCTCTTATCTCCAGAGATTGATATATTATTTCTAGACCATCCAGTGACCTCTCTTATCTCCAGAGATTGATATATTATTTCTAGACCATCCAGTGACCTCTCTTATTGTCAGAGATTGATATATTATTTCTAGACCATCCAGTGACCTCTCTTATTGTCAGAGATTGATATATTATTTCTAGACCATCCAGTGACCTCTCTTATCTCCAGAGATTGATATATTATTTCTAGACCATCCAGTGACCTCTCTTATCTCCAGAGACTGATATATTATTTCTAGACCATCCAGTGACCTCTCTTATCTCCAGAGATTGATATATTATTTCTAGACCATCCAGTGACCTCTCTTATCTCCAGAGACTGATATATTATTTCTAGACCATCCAGTGACCTCTCTTATCTCCAGAGATTGATATATTATTTCTAGACTATCCAGTGACCTCTTTTATCTCCAGAGATTGATATATTATTTCTAGACCATCCAGTGACCTCTTTTATCTCCAGAGATTGATATATTATTTCTAGACCATCCAGTGACCTCTCTTATCTCTAGAGATTGATATATTATTTCTAGACCATCCAGTGACCTCTCTTATCTCCAGAGATTGATATATTATTTCTAGACCATCCAGTGACCTCTTTTATCTCCAGAGATTGATATATTATTTCTAGACCATCCAGTGACCTCTTTTATCTCCAGAGATTGATATATTATTTCTAGACCATCCAGTGACCTCTCTTATCTCCAGAGATTGATATCTTATCTCTAGACCACCCAGCGACCTCTCTTATCTCCAGAGACCGATATCTTATCTCTAGACCACCCAGCGACCTCTCTTATCTCCAGAGACCGATATCTTATCTCTAGACCACCCAGCGACCTCTCTTATCAGTGTTCTCCTTCGTGTTTCCCAAAACCAGACTCCTTTATCCTTTTGCCTGCCTGTTTTCAAAATAAGGGCCTCCTTTGTGATCCTCTTGTTATCACTTCTCATCACATATATCCTACCAATGTCCACCTTCTTTTCTTAAAGCCTACATGATATTGGGAGCTGCGATAGCTCAGTGGTTAGGGAACTGGACTACAAAGGACAAGAGGTAGGGTTCGATCCCAACCGACGGCTTTCAGGTTCACCCAGCCTTAAATGGGTACCGGATTTTTTTCTGGGAAAGTAAATCAGCACGGGCGTAATACCGACCACATTACCCCAAAAATCATGTGCTGAAGGTCTGTAAATTATAGGGTCACTAACACCATATTTCCCTATACGCCACTTGGCATGACGGGGGTACTTTACTTTTTACTCTACATGATATTATTTGTTGTTGCATGGCCAATTCCATTACATCTTTACTAGTCTTTGACTAACATGAGGTAACATTAATTTACACTTTTATGGAATAATATGCTATATATTATGTACAAAAGAGGTGAGATGCAGAACGGCTCAGGCAAAAGCAGCTTTCCAAAAAATGAGGAAGATACTATGCATCCATTTTTGACAATAGAAACAAGAAAAAGAGTTCTTAAATGTTACGTAAAGCCAGTCTTAACATATGGATGTGAATCATGGACAATAGGACAACAGACAAGAAAATCACTGTAGTCTGTAGAAATGTGGTTTTACAGAAGAATGTTGAGAGTACCATCGACAGCTAAGAAGAGTAATGAAGATGTTATGAGAAAGGTCAAAGCAAAAAGAGAGCTAATTCCAATATTAGGAAGAAACAATCATCATTTTTTGGCCATGTAATGAGAAGAGAACAACTGGAATATATTGTAACAACTGGAAAAATTGAGGGACGAAGAGATAGAGGGAAGCAAAGAGAGAAAATAACAGACAACTTAAGAGAATGGCTTGTCAGAAGGTCAACAACAGAAATTATAAATTGCTGCAGAAATCGGAAGTTGTGGAGAGACATGATCACCTACGCCAATAGGCCCGATACTTGATGATGAGGATGATGCTATATATTAGACTATGTTTACTCTTTAAACAAATAATTTTGGTGTTGAGAAGTAGTTGTGATGAAGAGTTTTTGTCTAAAAGTGTACTCACAGATTTTGTTTTCGGAAAGGTAAGAACATTGCTCTTGGGTGTTTTTTTTTATTCGTTCATCAGCTTTCACCTCTGCTGAAGTCCCTAGAGTCTAGGAACTGAATTTTGCGTGTTAATTCATTTTTTCCTGGCAGCCATGTGCAAAGGGGTCCCTCACCGCTCAGGCAGATAACTCCGTCTTCGGAGGTATTCATATTTTTTCTGCTGATGTTTCAAGCCAAACCTCGCTGCTGAGACCAGGGGTGGTTGCTGCAGAGAGAAATCACCAATAAAAATCTGAACTAGTGCAGTTATGATTTGAAATCACAGTGTCTCTGTCTCAAGACCGACGTCCTGCCTTGAGACCAACCTGTCCTCCCTCTTGGCTGTGAAATCATGCTGATGCCACCCTTCTTATAGGGGTAGCGTTCGATCTCAACCGACGGCTTCCGGGTTCACCCAGCCTTAAATGGGTACCGGATTTTTTTCTGGGAAAGTAAAGTGGCGCGGGTGTAATACCAACCACACTACCCCAAAAATCATGTGCCGAAGGTCTGTAAAATTTATGGTCACTAATACCATATTCCCTATACGCCGCCACTTGGCGTGACGGGGGTACTTTACTTTTTTTTTTTTACCACCCTTGTTATATGAATTGTTCTCTACGCTTGTGAAACATGGACACTTACAGCAGAGTTACAGAAGAAAATACAAGCTTTGGAGATGAAATGTTATTGTAAGGTTTTTGAGCATCTCTTATTTAAGTCGTATCACAAATGAAAAGTTCACAAATGGATACAACATGCAATCTGAGTACATGGTCATATTTTGACTATAATTCCGTTTAATATGGCATATAGGTGGCTGGAACCATTAAGGCGCAATCTGAAAAGTGTTCCTTCTTGCAGTTTCCTCATACTCCAAGTCCAGCTTGCTGCCAGAGCTACTGAGTTTAGTGCTCTGTGCACACTGAACTGTGTTTTTTATTTGGATTATGTTTTGATATTCTGATTGCTTACGGTGAATGATAATATCGTATGACGAAAGACAGTTCAGCTGCATTCACTTTCGGTGCGGCTAGACCTTATGTTTCTTTGGCTGGCTTGTGCTGTAACTGCTATGATGGGGGCTGCAGCTGACTGTGTTTATTTGGGTCCTTCATTGAGATGAGTATTAATTTGGATGATTCCACTGGCACGAGCGGTTGAGCAATTATGGATTTTAATTTGTTTGCAGTGATACCGGAGGCTTTCAACTAACCATAACCATTTTGACTCTTGCAAAGAAATGCAACATGAAATGGTTTATTTGGCCATCTATCTCTATCATCTGACTTTGACCATCCTTTATTAACTGTGAAAGGAGGGAGAAGGCAGAGAAATAGATGGGAAGGTAATATCAAAGAGTTGACAGGTCTCAGCTGTACAGAAACTTAAAGAATTACTAAAGATAGGAATAGAGAAGCTTGACTAAGTCTGTCAGCTGTGGCCCAAGACTCCCAGCAGTCATGGGATAAAGAAGAAGCCAAAATCAAATAAACTCTTTGTTATCTACCACAGAGTGGTGTCAGACATGACTTCAAATGCCACTTCTCTTTTTTTATACACATTTTTTTTTAACATTTTCTTGATATTATGGTTGAGGTGTCAGTCCTGTGGAATGATGGGAAAGACAGTGGGGTGAATTTTTGGGTGTTTTTGGAGTTCTGTGTTAGACACAGGAAATAGAGAAATGTAGAACAAAAAGTGGTTAAAATAGAGGGAGTCAGGGTTGGACACCAGGAAGTATAGAATTGTATGGTAAAAAGTGGTTAAAATAGATGGAGTCAGGGTTGGACACCAGGAAGTAGAGAAATGTAGGACAAAAAGTGGCTAAAATAGATGGAGTCAGGGTTGGACACCAGGAAGTATAGAATTGTATGGTAAAAAGTGGTTAAAATAGATGGAGTCAGGGTTGGACACCAGGAAGTATAGAATTGTATGGTAAAAAGTGGTTAAAATAGATGGAGTCAGGGTTGGACACCAGGAAGTATAGAATTGTATGGTAACAAGTGGTTAAAATAGATGGAGTCAGGTTGGACACCAGGAAGTAGAGAAATGTAGGACAAAAAGTGGCTAAAATAGATGGAGTCAGGGTTGGACACCAGGAAGTATAGAATTGTATGGTAAAAAGTGGTTAAAATAGATGGAGTCAGGGTTGGACACCAGGAAGTAGAGAAATGTAGGACAAAAAGTGGCTAAAATAGATGGAGTCAGGGTTGGACACAAGGAAGTAGAGAAATGTAGGACAAAAAGTGGCTAAAATAGATGGAGTCAGGGTTGGACACCAGGAAGTAGAGAAATGTAGGACAAAAAGTGGTTAAAATAGATGGAGTCAGGGTTGGACACCAGGAAATAGAGAAATGTAGGACAAAAAAGTGGTTAAAATAGATGGAGTCAGTGGTGGACACTAGGAAATAGAGAAATGTAGAACAAAAAAAAGTGGATAAAATAGATGGAGCCAGGGTTGGACACTATGGGGTATAGAAATTTAGAACAAAAAGTGGTTAAAATAGATGAAGTCAGTGGTGGACACTAGGAAGTATAGAAATGTAGGGCAAAAAAAGTGGTTAAAATAGATGGAGTCTGGGTTATACACTAGGAAATAGATAAATGTTGGACAAACAGTGGTTAAAATAGATGGAGTCAGAGTCAACAGGCAATAAATAAAGAGAGAGTTTGATGTTGTAGAAGTAGTGTTATAGAATCTGTGCTGTGGAGTCTATGTCATTGAATGTGTATTGCAATGGCTGTGTTGTAGAGTATATAGTATAGAGACCTATATTGTAGAGAATGTAGTGTAGAGTCCTGTGTTGTAGAGTATATAGTATAGAGACCTATATTGTAGAGCATGTAGTGTAGAGTCCTGTGTTGTAGTCAGTGATGTAGAGTTGAGTCAGGCAGGAGAAAAGATGAGTCTACTGAATGGTTAGCATACTAACTATTCCAGCAGTCCTAGTTGATTGTTCCATGATAGTTGATGATTTTGTGCAATATAATTGTTGTGACTGTCACCTCAACAATCAACAAAACAAATGTTTATGATGCAATGTTTATTATGTTGTCTGATTTATGAATAAAGTTTAAGTTCACAGGGTTGTGTTGTGTCAGAGTTTCCATGTTAAATAACGCAAAGTGAAGGAGACATCAATTTTCATTTTTGGGTCTGCCCCATTAGAGATTATGCTCCCAGTTAACATTTACAATAGAATCCACTTATAACAACACCGATTATGACGAGAATCCTGATATAAAGTCACATTTAAAATCCCCGAATTTTCTATTTTATCCCATATTTTTTACAAATCTTTTATAACGCTGGAGCCGCGATAGCTCAGTGGTTAGTGAACTGGACTACCACGGACAAGGGGTAGGGTTCGATCCCAACCGACGGCTTCCGGGTTCACCCAGCTTTAAATGGGTACCGGATTTTTTTTCTGGGAAAGTAAAGCAGCACGGGCGTAATACTGACCACATTACCCCAAAAATCATGTGCTGAAGGTCTGTAAAATATATGGTCACTAACACCATATTTCCCTATACGCCACTTGGCGTGACGGGGGTACTTGACTTTTTTTTTTTTTTTTACTTTATAACGCTATTATCCAGCCTGTAAATTGTTTGATAATGTTTTTTGTTTTTTTGTGTACTAAATTTATCTAGCCAAAAAAAAAAATATTAATGGTGTGTACTTTGTTACTTGTGTGGTGTGACCACGTGGGATTAGCATGGATAGTAAGGCCTACTTGCATAACTAGAGCACTGGATGAGAGAAGTGTGGTTTGGGTCGTGCAGGAGATACAAATCATACAGTACAATGGGGGCTGCGGTTGGAGAAATGGCTGCTTTTATTGTATTGGATAGACCAGTGGCCAACAGGCTTTCATCTTAAAGACTGAATATTGGGACACATATAATACTTTACACGCTTGATCAAATTTATTCACATGCCATTAAATGTATTATCACAATGGCTTCCAGAACGGGCAAGAAAAGCAAAGTGCATATCACTTGAAACAAAAGTGATGTTGATAGAGAAGTGGACAAAAAGTTGCAACCAAAGACAGAAATATGCAACAAACCTGATATTCCCTCAAGCACATTGCATAAGTTATATTGTAGGACAGAAATAACATTGTGTTGGTGTTTACAAAAACTGTGGTTTTGGAGAATAGAAAGAAAATTAGGTACACGTTGACCGCGCTTTGCAGTTATGGTTTCACAAAAATAGGAGCAGGAGTTTCTTGATTTCAGGGCCCATCCTTATTGAGAAAGAAAAAAGAACTGGCTGAGAGTCTAAGGTATACCAACTTCAACTTAAGTAAAGGCTGGCTGAACTGATTCAAAGTGTGACATGGAATAAAAGTAGTCTGTGGTGAGGCTGGCTGAACTGATTCACAGTGTGACATGGAATAAAAGTAGTCTGTGGTGAGGCTGGCTGAACTGATTGAAAGTTGGACATGGAATAAAAGTAGTCTGCGTTGAGACTGGCTGAACTGATTCATAGCGTGACATGGAATAAAAGTAGTCTGTGGTGAGGCTGGCTGAACTAATTCAAAGTGTGACATGGAATAAAAGTAGTCTGTGGTGAGGCTGGCTGAACTGATTGAAAGTGTGACATGGAATAAAAGTAGTCTGTGGTGAGGCTGGCTGAACTGATTCATAGTGTGACATGGAATAAAAGTAGTCTGTGGTGAGGCTGGCACAACTGATTCACAGTGTGACATGGAATAAAAGTAGTCTGTGGTGAGGCTGGCTGAACTGATTGAAAGTTGGACATGGAATAAAAGTAGTCTGCGTTGAGACTGGCTGAACTGATTCATAGTGTGACATGGAATAAAAGTAGTCTGTGGTGAGGCTGGCTGAACTAATTCAAAGTGTGACATGGAATAAAAGTAGTCTGTGGTGAGGCTGGCTGAACTGATTGAAAGTGTGACATGGAATAAAAGTAGTCTGCGTTGAGACTGGCTCACTTTCATAAGAAACAACCGATAGGTTGAAGCAAAGTGAACTACAGGAAACTCTGAAGCATTTGAACTGAAGGAAACCACATACAAAGCACCCACGAGATAGGTCTCGTTCATAAGTTTGTCCCGGGGGAGCAGAAGCGCCTGTGACCTGCGGTCGCAATAGCAGGGTCGGCGCACCATCAGCCGACCAAGACCTAGCAGTTCTACCTCCTCGTGGTCTCCCCTGGTAACAGACTGCGTCAAAACAGGCTGGCTACCAGAAGCTAGGATCTACGTGTTCCCTGTAGTGATGGCTGTTACTGAAATATTTAAAAAAATACCCAGTATTGCAATACCTCTGGGCTGGACTAGTAGTTTCCCAGCGTAGCCTGGGACAGACGAACTCCAACTTCTCCAGTAATAGCTGGGAATGTCAAGAAAGCCATTACGACCCGCCACATCAAATAAGTCAAAGGGCAACCTGCCTGCATCAACTCGTGGCAATCCGTCAACAACAAAATAAGTGTGTCCCAAACCACACACTCGCTGAAAAAAAACATCGGTTGCAAGGTTCCAAAAGACAGAATGTCTATTTCGTTGCTGCATCCAAGTATGGCGACAAACTACCCTGCTCGCAACAGGAAAATTGAGAAGCCATGTTGTTTAACAAATATAAGACCACTGAGTACAAGCTTAATTTTTTTTTTTTTAAATACGCCATTGATGACGGGGTCAGTATTTGAACAATGGATGTACCAGCTGGCAGGAAATTATTGTGGACACTTGCTCAGCTCATCCACATTTAACATGAGAACTGCCAGTCAATATGGCGGACAGGCGGAAGGAATCATTGAGGCCTTTTTATCTGAAAAGTGTTCCTTGTTGAAGTTTCCTCATATTCCAAGTCTGGGTTGCTGCCGGAGCTACTGAGTTTAGTGCTCTGTGCAAACCGTCAACTGTGTTTCAACATTCCGATTTCTTACGATGAATTATGATATCGTGTGACGAAGGCAAGATAGTTGCATTCACTTTCGGTGCGGCTACGCCTTATGTCTTTTGGCATGTGTTGTATCTGATATGATGTGGATTGCAGCTGCCTTTCTTTGTTTTGATCCTTCAATGAGATGCGTTTTAATTCGGATGATTCCATTGGCACGGGCGGTTGAGCAATTATGGATTTTAATTCGTTTGTAGTGATACCGGGGCCTTCGACTAACCATAATTACTACATTGAACATCTTTGAGAGTGTTTTTCTGCATTCTCTCTGCCAAATAGGACAATTTTGTCCTATAGGACCAGGACATTATTCAATCTTTTTCAAAATGATTTACTGGAAGAGAAATCTGAAAAAAAAGCATTTCTGTCATAGAGAGCTTGCTTGCGATCGGCCGATAACTAAAGTAGTACACCTCTTCATCATCCGCCCTTAAAAAGACGTTAAATTTGCGTGTCTGAGTTGTGTTGTGGTTTGTAGTATAACTGTGATATTTGAACCTTTCGGCCCAACGCATCCGACTTCAGCACATTTTTGAGTACCGAGTTGTCTTCCCTCTTCGTTCCCTACTCGCTTGGCCAATACAGGTTAGTTTGTTGCTGGAGGCACCACGGAGAGGTGGAGCAGGGTCTGGACGGGGCTAGTTCACCGAAGACAATAATAATAAATGAATATTATTGTAGAGGGAAAATTCCGAGGCGATAATCAGCGAATCAATTCAGAGGATGAGGTATGTTTAAAGCACTCGGTAAAAATTACAATAACCAACAACAACAAAGAACAATATATGGTCTTAAGCAGGTTGTTGATTATTTGTCTTTTTTTTCCGAGTGCTGTAAACATACCTCTTCCTCTGAATTGATTCTCTAGTTCACCGATCCTTGCGCAAGCCATCAACTATAGGTCCCTGACAACATCCAGCTCTACTGCTATGAGGCGCGCCTTCGCCTCCTGTCATAGAGAGCGACGGGAGCTCTAATTTCCATCTAAATGTGAATCTTCTTAAGTGTTGACTGTGGCTGCAGCTGTGTGGGATAACGTGAAAGCCGATACCATCACCACATGCTTTGGTAAGGCAGGTTTTTTCTTCTTCGATCATGACTCTTTCAGAGTAGGATTCCGGACTCTCAAATGAAGGCAGCTGCCTGTTTAAGTGATTCGGTTGCCCCGTATAGTTTCTCTTCCAGGGAGGTGGGTGTGGTCCACATTGTACTTCTCAGGTTACTGTACTCTGTTGAGTACTTGATGAGACTGTTGCCCTAACTGATGTACTTGATGAGACTGTTGCCCTAACTGATGTACTTGATGAGACTGTTGCCCTAACTGATGTACTTGATGAGACTGTTGCCCTAAGTGATGTAAGGCAGATTCCATCGTCACAGAAGCATTTCCGCATAATGATCCCA
The DNA here is from genome assembly GCA_032433765.1 of Megaustenia siamemsis. Classification (NCBI taxonomy): domain Eukaryota; kingdom Metazoa; phylum Mollusca; class Gastropoda; order Stylommatophora; family Ariophantidae; genus Megaustenia; species Megaustenia siamemsis. Next base: position 9,942,950 of record JAVIAB010000104.1, read on the forward strand.
TAGGTGATCCTATCTCATTGCCAGCGGCGTCCGATCACACAGACGTCGATAACTTGTTTGATCGACTGAGAGACATTGCTCCAGTACGTGTGGCCGCTGATGAGTTACTGTCATTTGATGAGACTGTTGCCCGAACTGATGATTACCTGTCATTTGATGAGACTGTTGCCCGAACTGATGATTACCTGTCATTTGATGAGACTGTTGCCCGAACTGATGATTACCTGTCATTGGATGAGACTGTTGCCCGAACTGATGATTACCTGTCATTGGATGAGACTGTTGCCCGAACTGATGATTACCTGTCATTGGATGAGACTGTTGCCCCAACTGATGATTACCTGTCATTGGATGAGACTGTTGCCCCAACTGATGATTACATGTCAGTAGATGAGACGGTTGCCCCAACTGTGAAGCTTCCAACACAAATCATCTTGGAGAATAGAGCTGCTGCTGCTGCTGCTGCTGCTGCTGCTGCTGGGAAAAAGAGGAATATGGAGACAATCTTGGAAATCCTCCTCACATGGTAACGACAGCTCTGACAAAACTCAACTTTACTGTAGATGATTTTGCAAAGTCTCAAAACAGCGATATTGCAAAGTTTAAAAACAGCGATTTTGCAAAGTCTCAAACAGAGATTTTGCAAAGTTTAAAAACAGCGATATTGCAAAGTTTAAAAACAGCGATATTGCAAAGTCTCAAAACAGCGATATTGCAAAGTCTCAAAACAGCGATATTGCAAAGTTTAAAAACAGCGATTTTGCAAAGTCTCAAAACAGAGATTTTGCAAAGTTTAAAAACAGCGATATTGCAAAGTTTAAAAACAGCGATATTGCAAAGTCTCAAAACAGCGATATTGCAAAGTCTCAAAACAGCGATATTGCAAAGTCTTAAAACATTGATATTGCAAAGTCTCAAAACATTGATATTGCAAAGTCTCAAAACAGAAATATTGCAAAGTCTCAAAACAGCGATACTGCCAAATCTCAAAGCCTACAATCGACTCATCATTTAAACCAAAAGTCAGACCTTCTCCGTGAAGAGACTGCCGAGAGACGTGTGTTTGGGCACCATCGAGTACCCCTGATAAAAATCAACAAAGAAAAGCATTTCCACACACCGTGACTTCATTATCAGACAGCGCCCAGTAATTACGTAACATTGAGCTTGTTTTTAGCCTTAGAAATGTGGATATACAGAAGAATAGGTAGAATTGGATGGAAGGAAAAGAAAACAAATGATGAAGTCTTAAAAAAAACTAAAAATGAAAAGGGAACTACTAAACACAATTCTAACAAGACAAATGCGATTTTTGGGCCATGTTAAAAGACACAACAGCCTACTTAAAGTAATCCTGGAGGGGAAAATACAAGGTAAAAGAGGTAGAGGCAGACCAAGACTAACATGGACGAGTAACATCAAAAGATGGACAAATCAGCCTATGACAACCTGCACCAACAAAGCATGAGACAGAGCAGAATGGCGCTCCATGGTAGCCAACCTTCGTTGCGGAGACGGCACTCTGTGATTATGATGAACTTTTTTGCAAGGGACCTAACCGCTGAATGTGTTTCTAAAGTCGACAAGGTACATTCCTCTATTATTAAACCGAAATTGGATGTAACGAAATAAAGTTATAGCGGCAACATTTCGATGATCCTGAATATCTCGTTATATCCGTATAATTGTTTTGTTTGATTGCTTATGCCAGCTTTATATCTTGAGTGAAGTCACGGAGGATTAAATGTGGTGTGGATATCACTTCTTCTCCTCTTATTCATATCAGCAGCCACATGCAGTGACGGCCCTGCGGTTGCTGGCGCACTGGACAAGCTGAACTTCGGCGCCCTTTTTAATGTCGTTATTTAAAAAAATGCTATTAAACGTTATTAAAACAGGTAAATGAATTTAAATATTTGGGAACTTTGTTAACCTCAGACGGAAGATGTACAACAGAGGTGAGATTCAGAATGGCTCAGGCAAAAGCAGCTTTAAAAAAAATGAGGAAGATACTATGCAATCCATTTTTGACAATAGAAACAAGAAAAAGAGTTCTTAAATGTTATGTAGAGCAAGCCTTAACATATGGATGTGAATCATGGACAATAGGACAACAGACAAGAAAATCACTGGAGTCAGTAGAAATGTGGTTTTACAGAAGAATGTTGAGAATACCATGGACAGCTAAGAAGAGTAATGAAAACGTTCTGAAAGAGGTCAAAGCAAAAAGAGAGCTAATTTCCAATATTAGGAAGAAACAATCATCATTTGTTGGCCATGTAATGAGAAGAGAACAACTGGAATGTATTGTAACAACTTGAAAAATTGAGGGACGAAAAGATAGAGGGAAGCAAAAAGAAAAAATACCAGACAGATTAAGAGAATGGCTTGGCAGAAGGTCAACAACAGAAGTGATAAATAACTGTCGAGCTCGAAAGTTATGGAGAGACATGATCACCTACGGCAGTAGGCCCGGTACTTGATGATGATGATAAAAAATGTTCACAAGGACCAAGCTAACCATATTGGAAGATCCTAGATGGCGCTTGTAAGCACATGGCGCGCCCCGGGTAATTGCCCTAGTTGCCAGTACCTTGAGCCGACCTTGGTGGCCAAGTGCTCAGGTGTCTCTCGTCATGCATGCAGATATTTTCCGATTTCAGAGATACTGTATATTTTTTATAGTAGAGAATTAGATGTTTTGGGGTAAATTATTTCCTTCCAATTTTGCAACGGCAGATTTTGCATACTCTTTTCAATTCTCAACTGCCAATGGTTCTTTGATCGATGTCTTGACAAGCTGTTATTGTAAAAATATTGCTATGGATACAGAGTCATAGATTTTAGAAGCAGTGATCTCTGCAATATGTGCCATTTTGGCACGCAAGGTTTCTGTTTTTGAGATAGTGGTTCTGCCTTATGTGCCGTCTTCTGCTCGAAAGGACGATAGATAGAATGGTTCTTTGAAATGCGCAGAGTGCAGATAGGACCACCTGATTTATCCAAATCTGCCAAACATCAGTTTTCCCTACACAGAGATGGCGGGAAGGTAAGAACATAAAGAAACATTGAAGACACGTCAGTATTTTGTTGTGTGCCTTTTTTGTAAAGCTGTCATCATACCTTGTAGTAGTGTACGTTACACCCAACTACTGACTCCTGCTACCAGCTTTACCGCGGCACAGCGATTATTTCTTTGTTTCCCACTTATTATATATATGCTGCTACATAATGTTTGCCCAATGTCATCCATGCAAAAAAAAGGAGCTAAGAAATATCAGAAAGAAACAATTGACATCTTTCGGGCACATCATGAGAAGGGGAAAGTTGGAATACTTGGTTACAACTGACAAAATACATGGAAAGAGAGATCGCGGACGACAAAGAGAGAAAATACTGGATAGCTTAGTATCGTGGCATGGAAAACTGTCAACAACAGCATTGATACGGTGTACCGTGAATAGAATATTGTGGAGGGACATGATCGCCTACGCCAAACGGTATGGCACATGATGATGATGAATGTCATCTATGCTTCTATGTTCTAGTTAGTTAGACTTGCCATGTAGAAAAGTAAAGTAAAGTAAAGTACCCCCGTCACGCCAAGTGGCGTATAGGGAATATGGTGTTAATGACCATAAATTTTACAGACATTTCAGCACATGTTTTTTGGGGTAATGTGGTCGGTGTTATGCCCGTGGCGCTTTACTTTCCCAGAAAAAAAAATCAGCTACCCATTAAAGGCTGGGTAAACCGGACCCCCGTCGGTTGGGATCGAACCCTACCTCTTGTCCTTTGTAGTCCAGTTCACTAACCACTGAGCTATGGCGGCTCCCTGTCATGTAGCAGAGTTTACTTTATTTCATTATTCTTTTGTTGTTGTTCTCGTTTTCTGAGGAAGGCCGCATTTAAGCCGAAACGTCAGTATTGTGTTGTGTTCCTTTGTTGTAAAGCTGTCACCTTGTAGAAGTGTACGTTACCCCCCCCCCCCCCCCACTACTGGCTCCTCCATAAAGAAATCACTGATTCGACAAGTTCTTACTACATGTGGCAGGATACAAACCCTAGACCTTATTGTCCAGATGCTGACGTCTTACCTCTAGACCTCCCATTCTCAGTCCCTCCCCCTTATTTTCTCCCCAAATTGGATTTAATTAACATTTTACTTTAGTTTAGTTCAGCCGATAGATCGTCACCATTACATAGTGGACAACTCCAGCGCTCAGATCCCCTCCTCAGCACGTGCCCCAAAATGAAGCACGCCCACCAGACACTGGCGAAAGCACTGTCGATGACTTCAGCTTAGATGAACGAGCTCCGTGGCACACGGCGGCGATCTTTACAACATACGCGTGGCAGGTGACAGTGACTATTCTTTTCCTCTCTCGTCGTGGTCGCGGCCCGGTAGCCTCAGGGTCAACAACGCGGATTAACCACGTGCAAAACAAGTCAACACAATCCATGCAGCTATCAACCTACGCTACTAGTACAGCGGGCAAAACGGTCATCGTAAAAATCGAAATGCTAATAACATACGTACATACAATAACGAGTGATGGAAAGTATACATCAACATGTAGCTGTATGACCTTTCCCCGTCGTGAAAGCGATATGCGTTATGCGTCATGACATTGTGAGCTGTTCAAAGACCGTCGTTGGGTTTGTTCGGCGCCGATTATTTCATCGTTTTTTTTTCATATGGATCGTTGTACCAAATCAAACGACGGTTCAGTTTAAGGATTCTGCGCCGGCGCTACGGTGTTCGTGCATTCTGGCTGCATTCGTTTATGTGAATCAAGCGCTATGGGTGCATCCTTTGTTGAAAAAATGTAGTGCGGGCTATGCCATATGGATGGACTATCGTATATATCCGATCGTACGCTCGAAAATAAGGGCGAGATGATAGATGTTTAGATACTGTTCGTGAGTCTGCAGCCCTGATGCGACTCCCAGATCTTCAAGTTAGTCAAGGGGGGTGCTGTCTAGGTTCAGGGGAGCTACGAGGAGATCGAGGGTAGACGTGTGAACCAGTTGATCGTTTCACGCTGCGGGATTTGCTGGGCTTGAGATCTGAGCGAATATGGAAAGTTATTTCATGATGATAAACCGACGGTTAACTAACCAACTAACTAACCAACCAACCAACTAACTAGCTAGTTAGCCACGCAGTTAGTTAGTTAGCTCCTGGTCTTATCTGGGATAACACCGATGAGAAAGATGCAGTCATTTTTAATACAGATGAATCAGTAATACGACACCAAAGGAGTGCATGGGCATTTACAGCACGCTCGGCAGGTAGAATAGTCAAGGAAGACAGTGATGCATATATTATGACCACGAGAAGTATGACAATGGAGGTGATGGCAGTGACCAGGCATTCATCTGGTTAGAGTCATAAGATTACATCCACGCATGTATACTAAGTGATTCGATGAGCATGATAAGAAAAGTGGAGGCGGGCTCTGTACACATGCAATGGGTATAGTCATTGGAGAGGTAAAAAAATCACATCATGAGAAGAGGAAAGTTGGAATACTTGGTTACAACTGACAAAATACAAGGAAAGAGAGATCGCAAACGACAAAGAGAGAAAATACTGGATAGCTTAGTATCGTGGCATGGAAAACAGTCAACAACAGCATTGATACGGTGTACCGTAAATAGAATATTGTGGAAGTACATGATCGCCTACACCAAACGGTATGGCACATGATGATGATGAATGTCATCTATGCTTCTATGTTCTAGTTAGTTAGACTTGCTATGTAGTAAAGTAAAGTAAAGTAAAGTACCCCCGCCACGCCAAGTGGCGTATAGGGAATATGGTGTTAATGACCATAAATTCTACAGACCTTCGGCACATGATTTTTGGGGTAATGTGGTCGGTATTACGCCCGTGCCGCTTTACTTTCCCAGAAAAAAATCCGGTACCCATTAAAGGCTGGGTAACCGGAAGAACGTAGAGTCACCGTTGTCAACTTCCCTGGATATGCGGGAGTACGGGGAAATGAACGATCGGGCAGGTTGGCGCTGTTGTTGAAGACAAGTCAACCAGTGGGTCGGGCGGACGCCATCAATTCCCTCTATATGTGGGAAGGACACATGACTTCGACAACCATGAGTCCACGCCACTCTTTCGGATGAAAGAGATGGGAGTTAAGATGGCCACAGCCAAAAACGAGAAACATAGTGGGCGTATAGTATAGAGTGCATGTCTATGTCAGTCATATCTCATATTTTTATGTGCATGTTTATGTTAGTCATGCCTCGTATCGCTGTGTGCATGTCTGTGTTAGTCACATCTCATATCTTTGTGTGTGCATGTCTGTGTTAGTCACATCTCATATCTTTGTGTGTGCATGTCTGAGTTAGTCACCTCTAGTGACTCGGGCAGATGGTGCTCGTAAACCTGGGAGGGCCGATCATCTAAGGGCAGAATCCCCCTACAGAAAAGACAATCTGCTGCCTTGCAGGAAGATTGGGAAAATCAAAGGCTAAGGAAAGCAAACCTGAATAAAATGCTGGGTGAAATCGGATGCACTGGGCCACTGGCGCAGAACACAGTGCAACGTTAGAACGGGTGTTCAATCAGAGTGGATCTGGCAGACTCTAATTGTGATGTTCTGTTTGTAACACACCTAACCTGACAGCTGAGTTCGTGTGAGGAGCTGGAATCCTTCTCTGATTGGGTCCTGATCGCAGAGAGAGAGAGAGACTTAGATATTTTTTTTTCGTTCGCCAGCTTTGACCTCTGACGAAATCCCTAGAGGAACTGAATTTTGCATGTTAATCCGTTTTTCCATGGCAGCCGTGTGCACAGGGGTAACTCGCCGCACAGGCAGATAACTCCGACTTCGGAGGTACTCATATTTTTTACGTCCATGAGTAACTGACGTTTCAAGCCGGGCCCCGCTGCTGAGACCAGGGGTGGTTGCCGCAGAGGAAATCATAAATAAAAATCCCAATTGGTGCAGACGGGATTTGAACCCACAACCTCTCTGTCTGGAGACCGGCGTCTTGTCTCGAGACCAACCAGACCCTCATTTAGAATGTATAACAAAGGAAGCATCAAATTTCATCTTTCTGGAAAGATGTGCATGGAAAAATCAACTAAAGTAAAGATAACAAACAATCATGAGATACAACAAGACAATCTCAGCATAGAGCACGAACTCATTAACGACCACAAGGACTCCCGGGTAATTTTCAAAAGTTGGATTATTATTGCGAAAGGTGGTTGAATTTTTAGTCTAGGTTTTTTTTTGAAAACATTTTTGCAGCGGCATACAATCTACTCTTTTTGATCTTCAAATACTAAAGATTTTTATACGTGCTAAATTTTAACGTACCCATCAAGGCAAGAGACAGAGTGGAATGGCGCTCCGTGGTAGCCAACCTTCGATGCGGAGACGGCACTTAGTGTTAATGATGATGACATTTTAACACGAATTTCCTCTTTTTGACTGAATCCGATAGGACTAGGTACCAGATCTCACCTAATAAAAAACCGGATTGTTCTATTTGTGGTTCGAACCAGATAATATCTCTACTTGCCGAAACGCTATTTTGTGCTCCTGTAATTTTTCCGTAAAACTGTAGCATAATTTATGTGCGGTTTTGTTTCTTTTATCCTAAATATTTTGTTTGTTGAAACGAAAATAAATATTTTGTTTGTTGAAACGAAAAATAAATATTTTTTAATTACAATGCGATAAATCTATACAAGTCACATGTACAAACTTTCTTTCACGGTTACAGTTAAATAGTTAGTTAAAATATGCGTCTCCTGTACACATTTTCTATGATAACTACAAGACAATAGATCTACAGCCCCTATATCTTCATACAATTAATTCATCAGACATTAATAATCGATATACCTCCCAGAAATATCCACATACATTCTTCATTCCACGGCCCACACTATAGGCCTTGTGCGATCCTCGCGTTCTTTTGTTAAAAATCTCAGACAATAGATGTATACGGGTCTCAGAGATCAACATATATCCTTTGCTACATGTCACAGACAATAGCTGTTAACAAATCGTCCACTAGACCTCAGCCATACCAACTCTTATCTCTACCCACCCACCAACCAAACTATGGCCATTACCTAAACTTAATGGCTTTTAATTTCCTCGTTTTTGATTGGTCGAGCCGGCCCCGCTGATTAAAAAAACTTGTCTTGGGCGAACAAGCGAAACGAAAGAGAAGCGAGGAACCGGTGGGCTTTGTTCTGGTTGGACTCAATATTTATTGTCTTTCCAGTCAAGTAAACAAATTCTGCCATCTGTAAACAACGGTAGGTGAGTGTGTTTGTGAAATTTATTTTATTTAAAATTTAGTTTGATGGTTTGTCATTTATTATTATTCATGCAACAGAAGAATGTCGTTTTGTGTTGGTGGGGGGTCACGGGACAGAGAAAGAACTCTTTGACTATTGACTATTGTTGTATGGGATCACAAATTGTCACGTTTGATTTATTTGTTAATTACTATACTCACAATGACAATGAGTGAATTCATTAATGTCTACCACTATACATTCCACCGTGAATTATATTAATGTAGAAGAAAAATGTAATTGTTTATTATCGTGAATTTCAATTAAAGAAAATTAGTTTTCTTTGAATTAAAAGTTGAGAAGCGCATTTGTGATTGATTTATAATTTATTTGTCTTCTGTGGTTTGTACCTCTACTGGCTTGGTTGAAAGGAGAAACTAATGACTGAAATCAATAAAATGTCTGGTTCTTATCACGGAATATGGAGAAGGACAAGAAAAAGAAGAAAAGTTAATACTACAGAGGCTTAGTAAAGAACTTTTGAGAAAACATGATTTTTTTCAACATCATCATCATGTGCCAAATTATGTTGATAATCAGACTTTTTTTTTTTTTTGTTGCCTTCCTCAAGAGAAATCTGACTTGGATATTTTAGTAAGAAACTTCTTTTCAAAATGTTTAATCATCTGTTATTTCTTAACTTTGTCATTCTGCCCAAGATTTGCTCTCTTTATTCCTCATGACTTTCAAACTTCAATATTTCCTGTTGTAATCTGTAGTGTAACTTAACAAGTTACAGTGTAACTACTTGCTTGGCTACATGCTTACTTGCTTCTTGCTTACTTACTTGCCTGCTTGCGTTCACCCGATGACTTTAAGGAGTGTACCTCGTCATCCGCCCTTAAAAGGACGTTAAGTAGGTGTGTCTGTTTTGTGTTGTGGTTTACAGTATAACTCTGATATTTGCGCCTTTCGGCCCAACACATCTGACTTCAGCATGACATTTTTGAGTACCGGGTTGTCTTCTCTCTTGGATCCCTGCTCTCTTGGCCAGACTAGACAGGTTAGTCTGTTACTAGAGGCACCACGGAGAGGTGGAGCAGGGTCTGGATGGTACTGGTTCACCGATCCTGGCGCAAACCATCAGCTGTGGATCGTTGAGAATTTCCAGCTCTGGTGCTGGGAGGCGTGCCTTCGCCTCTCCAGGCCCACCTAAAATTAATTAAAATATATTTCCTATAAAAAAAAGTACCCCCGTCACGCCAAGTGGCGTATAGGGAATATGGTGTTAGTGACCATAAATTTTACAGACCTTCGGCACATGATTTTCGGGGTATTGTGGTCGGTATTACGCCAGCGCTGCTTTACTTTCCCAGAAAAATCTGGTACCCATTTAAGGCTGGGTGAACCCGGAAACCGTCGGTTGGGATCGAACCCTACCCCTTGCCCTTTGTAATCCAGTTCATTAACCACTGAGCTATCATATTTCCTATACATGAAAAATAAAGTGTTGCTTGTCTGTTAATATGTTCATCTCATTGCTATCTTTACTACTTTACTTAATGAAGGAGAGCATGAGCTAGCACTTGTATGTCTTTTATCAGATCTGACCTCTTCTTTCCTTTCTCATTTACCTTTCAGCACCAGGGAAGATATAATTTAAATTTGCAGTCTTTTGCTCTTCTGTGTTATGTTTTCTAATGTTTTTAATATCTGTCGGTACATCTACTTTTTGAGATCGGCCTTGGGTCTGGTGTCCTTGTTGACCCGCTTTGTTGAAGGTTCATTGTCCTTGTATCATATTTTGATATCTCTATATATCACATGGCATAGCCAGACCAGACCATTTTATCTGTTGTTTCTTTTTGTATTCAATAGCAGGAATTATTCCATAATTTGTTTCTTATTTCAATATTTCTGATCTTATCACAATGCTGTATTCTGCCATTCGTCTAACACATTTTATTTTAGTGGTTGTTATTATTCAAATTGTTTTTCATTATAAAACCAGCATCATGCTACAGTATTGTTGGTTTGTATACGCCAACTTACCTACCCAAGTCCTGAAGGAATGAATTTTGTGCCAACAAACTTTTCCCCCTATTTTTCACAACTACATCAATGTGGTCATGTTTCCTCACGATACTGGGCGATATTTTCTGAATTCTGAAGTAATCTCAATTTTTTTATTGTTAAATCAGAGGTAATCTACATTTTTTGTTTTAAATTGTCAAGTCAGAGGTAATCTCACATTTTTTTATTTCTATTGTCAAGTCAGAGGTAAATCAATTTTTTTTATTGTCAAGTCAGAGATAAATCAATTTTTTTATTGTCAAGTCAGAGGTAATCTCACATTTTTTTATTTCTATTGTCAAGTCAGAGGTAAATCAATTTTTTTTATTGTCAAGTCTGAGGTAATCTCAAATTTTTTTATTGTCAAGTCAGAGGTAAATCAATTTTTTTATTGTCAAGTCAGAGGTAAATCAATTTTTTTATTGTCAAGTCAGAGGTAAATCAATTTTTTTAGTTTCAAGTCAGAGGTAGTCTCAATTTTTTTTTAATTGTCAAGTCAGTGGTAATCTCAATTTTTGTTATTGTCAGGTCAGAGATAAATCAATTTTTTTATTGTCAAGTCAGAGGTAAATCAATTTTGTTATTGTCAAGTCATAGGTAGTCTCAATTTTTGTTATTGTCAAGTCAGTGGAAATCTAATTTTTTTTTTTATTGTCAGGTCAGAGGTAATCTCAATTTTTTTAATTGTCAAGAATATTCATTTTCTGGGTTTATTTTTCCTATAAAATTTGCCAAAGCAGCAGCCTTTTGGGCTTCATTTTGATTTCCAACTTCCAAGGGTTCTTTAAAGTGCTCACAGTGCACACGGGCCCTCCTGTTTATTATCATTATCCGAGAGGGTTAGACATCAGTTCTTCATCGGAAACCGTTGTTCCAGATCAAACCAGCTGCTTGTTCTTAGTCAAGTTCACTAACCTCTTTGTCACAAGTAAAGAGCCTCCGTCCACGCCAAGTGGCGTATAGGGAATATGATTTTGGTGACCATAAATTTTACAGACCTTCAGTACATGATTTTTGGGGTAATGTGGTCGGTATTACGCCCGTGATGCTTTACTTTCCCAGAAAAAATCCAGTACCCATTTAAGGTTGGGTGAACCTGGAAGCCGTCAGTTGGGATTGAACCCTACCTCTTTTTCATTGAAGTTCAGTTCACTAACCACTGAGCTACTGGAGTTGCTCTTTGTCACAAATTTATGGATAAATATCTGGATTATTAAAGAAGTTTGGTCAGCACTGCTTGGTGGCAGAGAATGTGCATGGCTAAGTCTGACATGGCTACAGGTATTTTTTTGTGGAGCAGAGTTTAGTTGTTAACTTTAGGTTTCATGTTGGCACAGTAGTATTTTTTGTCAAGAATTTAGTTGTTAACTTTAGGTTCCATGTTGGCACAGCACTATTTTTTGTGAAGCAGAATTTAGTTAAATTTAGGTTTAATGTTGGCACAACAGTATTTTTTGTAAAGAATTTAGTTGTTAACTTTATGTTCCATGTTGGCACAGCACTATTTTTTGTGAAGTAGAATTTAGTTGTTAACTTTAGGTTTCATGTTGGCACAACAGTATTTTTTGTGAATCAGAATTTAGTTGTTAACTTTAGGTTTCATGTTGGCACAACAGTATTTTTTGTGAAGCAGAATTTAGTTGTTAACTATAGGTTTCACGTTGGCACAACCGTATTTTTTGTGAATCGGAATTTAGTTGTTAACTTTAGGTTTCATGTTGGCACAACAGTATTTTTTGTGAATCAGAATTTAGTTGTTGACTTTATGTTCCATGTTGGCACAACAGTATTTTTTGTGAATCAGAATTTAGTTAACTTTAGGTTTCATGTTGGCACAACAGTATTTTTTGTAAAGAATTTAGTTGTTAACTTTAGGTTTCATGTTGGCACAACCGTATTTTTTATACTATCATGTCAGAGAGTAAATAGAAATCTGTAGACATTCCAGTATAGAATATTTCTGTGACATTGCCACAAAGGACATGATTTCATGCACTTTTGGACCAGAAGCCAGTCAGCCATCTCTTGATGATGTCATCTTGTTATATTTTTATCTTTGGTTTCTTAGCTGTTGTCTCTTGGATAATGTTGATCTTGTTTTTTCTCATATAGTTCATGGTAGGATAAAGGATGTTTCAGTGACATATTTGAATGTCCTAGTGTGGAGTGAGTCGTTAAACTTTAGGTAACTAGGCCCCAGCTTTTGGAAGGGAGGGGGCCAGTGTTTCTATTTTATGTACCTTTTCTAACTTATCGATCCAGAGACTTGTTTTCAGTGTTGTTGATTGTAGATCATCAAGTAGCAAAGAATTCCATTTCACTTTTTTGCCAAAGCAGAACGTTTTCACTATGTTACTGTTGTTCTCATCTGTGACTGAAGTCTATTTATCTTTCGTTCGCTTGAAGTATTGTCTATATCTGCAATGTCGTTTCCTGTATAAATGTTACTGTCTTTTGTAATTCTTGTAGTGGCCCATATAGTTTTGTCTGTAGTGTTGTATCTATGGGCCAATGTGACTGAAGTCAATGAATGTACATTTTGTCCTGTACCAAGCGCTGCAGGATTCCCACTTTATGAGTTATTACTTCATTTGAATTTTTTGTTTTTATTGTTTCAATCTTCCATGTGTAAATATCTTTAAAAGAATTGAAAACTGCTAGAACAAATATTGTTTCAATCTTCCATGTGTAAATATCTTTAAAAGAATTGAAAACTGCTAGAACAAATATTGTTTCAATCTTCCATGTGTAAATATCTTTAAAAGAATTGAAAACTGCTAGAACAAAAATTTAGATAAGAAATGGAGTATCTTGGTCTATGCCCTTTGGGCCGGCTATGCCTCGGAAGGTCAATAAATAGATAGATTGTTTTAATGTACTTCTTTGCTTCCTCATTTGCCTTTCTGCATTGAGGGGAGGTGTATAGTTTGTGGTTTTTTTTTTTTTTTTTTTTTTTTTTTTTTTTTTTTTTTTTTTGTTCTTCTATTGGCCTCTTCTGCTGTTATGTTTCCCTGTGTTTCTTATATTTCATCGGTCCATCATTTTTGTTATCAACCCTAGGATCTGGTGTTCTTATAAGGTTTTTAAAAAGATCATTGTGTTGTATTTTGGTCTTTCTGTCTTATCACATGTACCAAACGCATTTTATCTGTTGTTTCTTTATGTAGTTTGTGGTGGAATTTTTCTTGCTTTTCATTTGTTTTCATTCATTGTTTCAATGAATACAAATATATTTCTAACTGGTCCTTCTTCGTTGTTCACCCATTAAGTGAGGGGGGGTAGTTTAGGGCCCCGCCAGTCTTGAGAGCCAATGGATTTAGTGCCCTTGTGGGGGGGCTGTGTGGCCTAGTGGTAGGGTGTTAGTTCCTGGACAAGAAAGGCTCAACTTTGAATCCACCCACAAGCTGTGGTTATCCTTCTCTTCTAATTCTTTATTTTCCCATGCCCTGGGCACCGAAATAAATAATGCAGAAGTGGATGTTACGGTTTTGTTAGTAAAAAAGACAGAATAAGACATGGTGGTTTGACATAAGTCTTCACCTAAGCATAAAAAACAAAACAAAGAAAATACAAAACAATCAATAAACATTAAAATCTGGTGCTTTTGGAATGCTAGAAGTGATATCCACTCACATGACGTGATAGCACACAGACTGAACATGAAGCCTAGAAGGTGGTCAGATTTTATATTAATAAAAGGCCCTAAGTGAACACTGAGGAAGATTCTAAAATATTCTTGGAGAAGACAGGTGGAGGGGAGATGGCGATAACAGGGAAGACATGGAATGATCTTAAAAGAATGGCAAGAAATAGAACGGTTTAGAAGTGTTTTTTTTAAAGACCTATGCTGCATGGGGAGTTGAAAGTGTTTGTTGAAGACCTATGCTGCATGGGAGTTGAAAGTGTTTGTTGAAGACCTATGCTGCACAGGGAGTTGAAAGTGTTTGTTGAAGACCTATGCTGCACAGGGAGTTGAAAGTGTTTATTGAAGACCTATGCTCCACAGGGAGCTTGAAAGGTGGAAGAAGAAATGGACACTAGATAGTGAGCAGTTCTAAATTTGGAAAGGACAATGGGAGTAGGGACTGTTCAGTATACTAGAAAGGAATGGGATGGGGGAGGAATAAAAGAGAAGAAGGGAATACAGAGACTGAGAGAAAGGAATGATAACAGTTTGTTCCTTTCTGATTTAAAGAACCATACAGACTATTTGTCAGTTACCAAGGGAAAATCGGATGTCTGATTCCAAGAAGAGATCATGCCAGAGGGGCAAGGTAGCCTATCAGTAGCAGAGTTGGAAGCCTGTCAGCGTCAGGATTGATGAACCAGAGTCATCCAGACCCTGATTCAGCTCTTTGCGGTGCCTCTAGAAACAGACAGACCAGTCTAAAATGGCCAGGTGATTAGGGATCGGAGAAGGAAGGCAACCTGGAACTAAAAAAATGTCAAACTGAAGTTGGATGTTTTTGTACCAAAAGTTGAAACATCACAGTTCAACTGCAAACCACAGTTGCAGTATTAACCAATACCCACTTAATGTCCTTTTAAGGTCGGATAAGAGGGCTATATATAAGGGTCCTTTTGGCAGATGGCCTCATTTCTGGTGCCTTTGTCTTGAATTCCTTGTTGTAAGTAGGTCATGCTGACGATGGAGATGTTGAGTGGAAAGATATCACTACCTCCTGTAAACCAGAATGCAACACATCGGTGTCTCATCATTTTGAAGGACAGACGACACAAGAATGAAGAAGAATCTATAGGTATAAATTGGGCCCTATTTTTGAAAAGCGAAGAGCCCTGTTCGACCTCTTAGTGTGTAGGAATTATGATGTTAGTACCCACATTAGTTTATAGATCTGCTGCACATTATTTTTGGGGTAATCTTCTTTCCTTCCTCATCTGCCTTTCAGCGCCGATGGAATATATACTTTGCGGTCTTTTGCTCTTCTGTTCGCTTCTGCTACTGTTATGTTTCCTAGTGCTTCTAATATTCCATCGATCTCTCTTTTTTGTGGTTGACCCTTGAGTCTGGTGTTCTCACGTCTGTTGAAGGCTCGTGTTTGTTTTGGTCTTTCTGCTTTGTTACGTGGCCAAACCATTTTATCTGTTGTTTCCTTAATATTCTAAGGTGGGGGGCTATTCCTAGCTTTTTTCTCAGTTCTTCATTTCTGATCTTATCTCTCAGACTGTTTCCTGTCATTCGTCTAGCACATTTCATCTCAGTAGAGGTTATTTTTCTAATTGTTCTTGCATCTAGGGTTCAGGTCTGGCATTGGTAGCACAACGTTGGGATAAAGATTTTTCGGGTTATGGGGTTGCTATTATTCCCATGCTGCATAAATTTCTCAGATTAAGACTATCTATCTGTCTATCTATCTATCTATCTATCTATCTATCTATCTATCTATCTATCTATCTATCTATCTATCTATCTATCTATCTATCTATCTATCTATTCACATTAAAACAACTTGCAGAAAAAATGACAGAACACAATCAAAACTTATACATAGCCTTCATTGACCAGGAAAAAGCATTCAACAGAGTAAACAGAGAACAACTGTGCGAGATACTAACAACATACGGAGTAAGCCAACATCTAACCAACCTTTTTAAATGTCTCCACATCAACAGCAGCTGCAGGGTCAGAACAGCAGCAGGATACACAGACCACTTCGAAGTTAGATCAGGGGTGCGTACTATCCCCCCTGTTTATTACATACATGGACTATATATGCAAGCTAGCTAACCCATCAGAGACAGAGGAGATCAACGAGCTTTTATTTGCAGACGATCAGGCACTAATACATGAAACAATAGAAGACCTACAAGAATACTTAAACTCAATATCTCAAGCACAAAATACAACATGAAAATCAACATCAACAAAACAGACGTCATGAATATTGCCAAAAATAAACAGTACTTCAACATAACTATAGAAGGCAGGCAACTAAAACAAGTAGAGGAATTCAAATACCTAGTAAGTCTAATGACAAACAATAATTCTCAAAGAGCAGAGATAGAAACAAGATGTAACAAGGCTTGTCAAATCATTGGACAGTTATCACCGCTATTGTCCAACAAGGAAATAACTCTGGAGGCAAAACGAGCACTATATAACACAATCTTCATCCCAACGTTGTGCTACCAATGCCAGACCTGGACCCTAGATGCAAGAATAATAAGAAAAATAACCTCTACAGCGATGAAATGTGTTAGACGAATGACAGGAAACAGTCTGAGAGATAAGATCAGAAGTGAAGAACTGAGAAAAAAGCTAGGAATAGACCCCGCCATAGAATATATAAGGAAACAACAGATAAAATGGTATGGCCACGTGACAAGGCAGAAAGAACAAAACACAACACGACGAGCCTTCAGCAAACGTTGTGAGAACACCAGATCCAAGGGTCGACCACAAAAAAGATGGGTCGATGGAATATTAGAAACACTAAGAAACATAACAGCAGCAGAGGCGAACAGAAGAGCAAAAGACCGCAAATTATATCTCCCCTCGACGCTGAAAGGCAGATGAGGAAGGAAAGAAGAAGATCTATCTATCTATTGACCTTTCGAGCTGTAGCCGGCCCATAGAGCGTAGACCAAGATAGTCCTTCTCTTATCTGAATTTTTGTTCTAGTTTTCAATTCTTTTAAAGATGCTTTTCTAATCTCACCATTTGTCTCTGATCTGTGCAAGCAGCTCTATCCCATTGAGGGAGCCGATTCCTGCTGCTCTTGCCTCTCTCATCAATGTTCTTCTCAGTGTCTCTCTGGGTCTTCCTCTTTTTCTCTTACCTGTTGTTTCCCACATGAGGGCTTGCTTTGCTATTCGGTTATTATCTCCTCTCATCACATGTCCAACATATGACCATCGTCTTTTCTTTATTACTGAAGATATTAGTGGTTGATTGGTGATTTTTCTAATTTCCTCGTTTGTTTTGAATTTGTTCCACGCTATACCAAGTATTTTCCTTAGACATTTATTTTCGACTTATTGTTTCCAGCTTTCACACGCATACGTAAGGGTTGATAGTACATTTGATTTGAATAGTCTAAGTTTCGTGTTTGTGCTGATGAGTTTTGATTTCCACAACTTTTCAAGGCTTCTGAAAGACATTACTAATTTAGCTGTTCTGATTCTAATTTCTTTGCTTGTATCCCCTTCTCGATCAATGCGACTTCCAAGATAGATAAAGTGATCGATCTCTTCCACTGGTTTGTTTTCCATGTATATTTTGTCGTCTGTTGGAATTAAGCTTTTCATGATTGATCTGAAGCCCAATGTTGCTGGCTATTGATGATAGTTCATTCAGATTAAGACTGGTACCCATTTAATAATGTTATTTATAAGTAATGTTTATTTGGAGGACACATGAGCACAGCTGTAGAACATACATTCCTCCTGACCACGGTCCAGGACACAGGGAAGTCATTTTTATTTTCTTGAACATATTTCGATTATTTTTGTTTTGGATGTTTCGTTACTAGTTAGCTATGTAGGATTAGTTTATTTACTTACATATTCGTGTGTGTTTTTTTTTTGTTTGTTCCTGCTGAATGCCTATTGGGCCGAAACGTCGTTAAAATCTGTGTCGTCTACTAATCACGTAAAGCTTCTAACATACCATTTTCCCTTTTTTTTTTTCAATTTTCCCTCACATTCAGCTTTACTGCAGCTTCGCATTTTGTGATTTTATGCATTAATTTGCATTTCTTTGCCTTCACTGCTTACTTTTCATACAGAATACAAGGGTCACGGTTAAAGATGCCACGTGAAACAGGCTTGCTGAAATAGAGGCACTGATATGTGTGGGGCTGCTGTAGAGTTGGGGACAATAAGCGTGTTGAAGACTTGTGTTCCATGTGGAACTTGATGATTGTGTTGAATCTCAACAGAGCTGAGTCACACAGGCTGTTATGGACGCTGTGTTGTGCTTCACAATAATGATTTCTACACCTTTCAGACCTAACACATCCGATATTCACATAATATTTTTGGGTGCCAGGTTTTGCCCTCCCTAATTGCTTGACCAGACTGGCCAGCCTGTTATCAGAACCACCACTGGCTGGTTAGGTCACGACCAGTCCCTACCGCTGACGTAAAGTGTCAGCAATGAGTCACTGACCCCTTACCTACCTGGTGCTTTTGGACTTCCCCCCGCCTCCAAAATTCCACCGTCCTTCTATGGGATGTTACTTCTTTGTCCTTGTATTTTCAAGACAGAAATTTTTATTATTTTTTTTTATGTCCGATCAAAATGCGAAAACTTCGAAGCAAAACAATACGATTTGTTATTAACACGAAAGCAACGTTCTCAAGCCATGAACTGCGCTGGAGAAAGTGTACAAATGTTGCTACCAACAGTCGGCCTGAGTTTCCCCACAACTTCGCCCTCTGGCGATCGTTATTCTGACCTCAAGCTTCCATTAAAGTCCCGGATTGTTCGAGATCTGGTCCGAGTCAAGGGCGAGCCGGAAGTGTGACTCTCATCGTGCCAGTGGGCGCCCATTGTGCCCAGATACTTTCGCCGTAGGTTTTATGGAGCCGATAACAAACGTTCAACTATTTAGGAACCAGATTATCAGAGGATTGAATGTGTAACACGTAAACGTTCGAATGGCAAAGTTAATGTTTTACAGGCGGAAAACACGTAAATTATAAAACACATAAGAAATACACATAAAACACTCGTCCGACCTCACATACGGCTCATAGTGTTTTTTTACCTTCTATCTTTTATTCTGGGCGAGGAGTTCGATCTTATCCGTTGAGTTTATGCCTGCCAACTTTGCTTCTCTTATATGGTTCTCGTCAGTCAGTGTCTCTCTAGGTCTTCATCTTTTTCTGTATCCTGAGTTTTCCCTTAGAAGAGCTTGTTTTGGAATTTTCTTGTTGTCTCTTCTGTTTACATGTCCATCTTCTCTTCCTAATTGTATGAGATCGTTGTTTACATGATCATTTCTCTTTTCTCTATATTAGTCTTGAATTCATTCCATTTTACACGGAGTTTTCTTCTAAGGCATCTGTCTTATAAAACGTTTATTTTTCTCCCAATGTCTTTTGTTGTTTTCCAGCGTTCACGTGCGTAGGTAAGGGTTGATAGTACGTTGAAATTGAATATTTAGTTTAGTTTTCTTGCTTAGTATTTTTGATTTCCATAAAATATATTTCAAAAAAGAACTGCGAGGATGTCAAGACCTCGGATGGTGATGTAGACGGGAGGCAGTGACTTTCATTTTCTGGGTTCAACTGAAGGGTTTGAACCTTGTCTATCCTTTAAGGGAGGCTGAGTGGGTAGTATTTCCAATATTGGGAAGAGACTATCATCCTTTAAGGGAGGCTGAGTGGCTAGTATTTCCAATATTAGGAAGAGACTATCATCATTTTTTGGCCATGTCATGAGAAGAGAACAGCTGGAATATATTATAACAACTGGGAAAAATTGAGAGACAAAGAGATAGAGGGAAGCAAAGAGAAAAGATAACAGACGGCTTAAGAGAGTGGCTTGGCAGAAGGTCAACAACAAAAATGATAAATAACTGTCGAAATCGAAAGTTGTGGAGAGACATGATCACCTACGCCAGCAGGCCCGGTATTTTGATGATGATGAGTGGCTAGTGCACTGACTTGATCAGATTCACCAGAAATGGGCTAACAAGAATTTGGGCTGCATCCGTCCTCTTTAAATACGTAATATATTTTTTTCAGGGCGGTCTGACGTAATACCGACCACATCACTGAAAATGTGGGTGTTGTCTTTCAAAAATGACGTCACTAACACGATACTCGTCATAAGGTGGGGATGGTATCAGTGTGTACTTTTACAATGCTTTAAGTTGACGAGGTTCGTGGTGCTTTTTGAAAACAATGCAGTTTTAGTGGTGTCAATCACTGTTCACAATTTAGTGGCGTGAATTACTGTTCACAATTTAGTGGCGTGAATTACTGTTCACAATCTAGTCGTGTCAATCACTGTTCACAATTCAGTTGTGTGAATCACTGTTCACAGTTTAGTGGTGTAAATGGACATAATAGAGCTGCAATAATGGAGAGGTGATATCTGAGCAAACGACTTATTGTTCCTTTCATCTTCATCTGCCTTCCATCATCGAGAAGAGAGTTCATTTGCTGTCTTCTGCTCTTTCAGTACCGCCCCCTTAGTATGTTTTTGTACATTGGAGCCATAGCTATCTATAGATCGTGAGCTGTGTAAATAATCCGGGTCGTGTTTTGATATTCCGATTGTTTATGATATTGTGTGACAGACAGTTTGGCTGCGCTTACTTTTGGTGCGGTTACGCCTTATGTCTTTTGGCGTGTGATTGGGACTGCAGCTGCCATTCTTTGTGTGGATTCTTCAATGAGATGAGACGTTAATTCGGATGATTCCACTGGCACGGGCGGTTGGGCAATTATGGATTTTAATTCGTTTGCAGTGATACAGGAGCCCTCGACTAACTACCATCTATAGATTTACAAAGGCCTGCAGGCTGACGTGAAATTCCCGGAAAACCTCCAGCTAGCGTGACGTTTACAGCTTTGCGAGCAAGGATTGTTGTGGGTAGAGTGACGTCACTGTCTATAACTCCCACAACAGATAGCGTCACACTAGTTGTAGGGTTTTCCTGCTTTTTCTCTGTCCTTAGTAAATCTATAGATGGCTGTGATTGAGCACATCATCATCATCATGTGCCATACCGGTTGGCGTAGGTGATCATGTCCCTCCACAATCTTCTATCTACAGTGCATCGTATCAGTTCTGTTGTTGACTGTTTTCCATGTCATGACACCAAGCTATCCAGTATTTTATCTCTTTGTCGTCCGCGATCTCTCTTTCCTTTTATTTTGCCAGTTGTAACCAAGTATTCAAACTTTCCTCTTCTCATGATGTGCCCGAAAAATGTTGATTGCTTCTTTCTGATGTTTTTTAAGAGCTCCCTTTTTGTGTTGGCCTCTTTGAGAACTTCCTCATTGGTCTTTTTAGCTGTCGAGGGAACCTTCAACATTCTTCTGAGAAATCCCATTTCTGTAGCCTCTAATCGTCTTTTCATTTGTTTGTCTACTATCCATGATTCGCTTCCATAGGTCAGAATTAGTTCTATTTAGCACCGATGAACTCTCTTTCTCATTTTTATTGACATAGATTTGTTGCATAAGATATTTTTCATTTTCTGAAATGCCATTTTGACCTGAGCTATTCTGCTTGTTATTTCTGTGGTGCATCTCCCATCTGATGTTATTATTGTGCCCAAGTATTTGAAACGTTGCACTTGTTTCAGATTTGTCTCATTTATTTTTATGCTGCATATCGCAAACTGTTAAATAGTTAGAGATTGTCTGCTCCATGATGTACTCCCCATGTTTGTGACGTAAATGTAGGGAGCTACCACAATTATGGCAAGTCACGTCACTAGAGTAACAGCCGCGATAGCTCAGTGATTAGTGAACTGAGCTACAAAGGACAAGAGCCGCTGGCTTCCGGGTTCTCACAGCCTTAAATGGGTGCCGGATTTTTCTGAGAAAGTGAAGCGGCACGGGCGTAATGCCGACCAAATTACCCCCCAACATTCAGGTGCCGAAGGTCTATACAAATTATGGCCACTAACACCATATTCCCTATACGATTACAATTTTTTTTTTTAACTTTTACATCACTAGTCCCTGCCTTTATTCTCGTTATCCTCTTCACATTCCTCTTTCCTTCCTCATTTGCATTTCAGCGTCGAGGGGAGTTACAGTTTACAATCCTTTGCTCTTTTGTTGGCGTCTCCTTCTGTTGTTTCCTGATGACGCTCATATTTCGTCAATCCGTTTTTTTATTCGCTGTCCCTTTGATCTAATATTTTCGTTGCTTTTGTTGATAACTCGCCACATTTAGTTCTATCTGTCTTATCACGTGGCAAAACAATTTATCTGCTGTGTCTTTTGAAGTGTTCATATATGTAGGACACAGTCAACTATAGATTTCGTAAGGCCCTCAAGCAGAACATAAAACCGAAAAATCTACCAACTCATCATCATCATGTGCCACACCGGTTGGCGTAGGCGATCTTGTCCTTCCACAATCTTCTATCTACAGTGCATCGTATCAGTTCTGTTGTTGACTGTTTTCCATGCCATGACACCACGCTATCCAGTATTTTCTCTCTTTGTCGTCCACGATCTCTTTTTCCTTTTATTTTGCCAGTTGTAACCAAGTATTCCAACTTTCCTCTTCTCAGGATGTGCCTGAAAAATGTTGATTGTTTCTTTCTGATGTTTTTTAGGAGCTCCCATTTTGTGTTGGCCTCTTTGAGAATTTCCTCGGGTCTTTTTAGCTCTCCAGGGAACTTTCAACATTCTTCTGAGAAATCCCATATCTGTGGCCTCGAATCTCTACCAACTAGCGTGACGTTGTCAGCTTTATGAGCTTATAGACTGCAGACGTCACCTACCTACAACCGCCCGCCAACCCCAGCTCACAAAGCTTAAAACGTCACACTAGTTAGTGGGTTTCATTGTTCTACCCTCAGGCCTAAGCAAATCTATAGTTGACTGTGTAAGGGCGTGTATGGAGAAGAAGCGGGCTATGTTGCTTTAGCGATAACAGGGAAACAGTATAAGGCCAGAGAGGTATAGAGGAACAAAGGGGGGAAAATAGTGGGTGGTTTAACTACGTGACACCGGAAATAGATCAACGGTGGAACTTTTCAATAGTACACAATATGGTATAGTGTAGAGGATTATGGGGGAACATAATATTCGAGTCCTCTGGGCATGGACCATGAACGAATCATTCTGTATTCAGTAATGGGCGCTATTCTTTGCTTCCTTTAATTATTCACTTCTGATCTTATCTCTCAAGCTGTTTCCAGGCGTTCGTCTTAATATATTCAATTTCGCCGCTGGTTATTTTTCTGATTGTTCTTGAGTCTTGGTTGGGCATTTGTAGCGTAATGTTGCGTTGACGATTGCTATAGTGTGTGTTTGACGTCAATGTTTATTTCTTTGTTGGACCACAACTAAATATAGATTTGCTTAGGCCTGCAGACTGAGAGGGAATTCCCCGGTAAACCTTCAACCAGCGTGACGTTTTCAGCTTTGCGAAAAGGGGCGGTTGTGAGTAGAGTGACCTCGAGCGTCCATTGCTACTAAAGCTGAATAAATGTCACGCTAGTTGGAGGGTTTTCCAGTTTTATTTTCTGCCCACGGGCCTTAGTAAATATATAATTGACTGTGATTGGGCAGTTAGTTGTGGTTTCTGTCCGTTGTTCTGGCAAGCTTTATTGTATCTTGAGTCTACTTCCACGGTTTGCGTTGTGTTATCATCATCCGGTTGGCGTAGGCGTTCATGTCCCTCCACAATCTTCTATCTACAGTGCATCATATCAGTTCTGTTGTTGACTGTTTTCCATGCCATGACACCAAGCTATCCAGTATTTTATCTCTTTGTCGCCCGCGATCTCTCTTTCCTTTTGTTTTGCCAGTTGAACCAAATATTCCAACTTTCCGCTTCTCATGATGTGCCCGAGAAATGTTGTTTCTTTCTGATGTTTTTTTTTAGGAGTTCCCTTTTTGTGTTAGCCTCTGAGAATTTCCTCATTGGTCTTTTTAGCTGTCCAGGGAACTTTCAATATTCTTCTGAGAAATCCCATCTCTGTGGCCTCTAATCTTTCGTCTTTTCTTTGTCTACTGTCCATGATTCGCCTCCATAGGTCAGAACTGGTTCTGTACAGCACCGATGAAGTCTCTTTCTCATTTCTAGTGGCGTTCTAGCTACATCATTAAACTTCCTTGGTATTTGAATTGCTTCACCTTATTTTAGCGATTGTCTGCTGTTGCAGACACGCGACACGTCCAATAGGTTAGACTGTTCCGGAGCCAGTCTAAGCCTTAACCTGTGGCGGGCTTGGCAAGTCGGCAGAGGGTGGTCATTTTGTTCAGTGAAAATAAACGAACCTGAGATAAGCGTGAATCGAGACCGCATACTAGCAGTTCAACTAACGACCAGCGTTTAATTAAATTGATTCTATTCGCGGGTTCGTTTGTTCATGAGCTGGTCGGTCATTTTAAGGTTAGGTTGGATGGTTTGTGAATTCCTGGAGGTAGGGTCTAGGCATGAATGAGTGGTTTTCTGGATTTGTGTGTTTTCGGGTTTTGATTAGTGTATTAGTCGGATGTTTGGAGTGTTTGTGGTTTAGTTTATAAATTAGTGGGCAGATTCATAGTTTGTGTGTGTTTGTATGGTTTAGTTTATAAATTAGTGGTTTGATTCATAGTTTGTGTTTGTTTATGGTTTAGTTTATAAATTAGTGGGTTGATTCGTAGTTTGTGTGTGTTTATGGTTTAGTTTATAAATTAGTGGGCAGATTCATAGTTTGTGTGTGTTTATGGTTTAGTTTATAAATTAGTGGGCAGATTCATAGTTTGTGTGTGTTTATGGTTTAGTTTATAAATTAGTGGGCAGATTCATAGTTTGTGTGTGTTTATGGTTTAGTTTATAAATTAGTGGTTTGATTCATAGTTTGTGTGTGTTTATATGGTTTAGTTTATAAATTAGTGGTTTGATTCATAGTTTGTGTGTGTTTGTATGGTTTAGTTTATAAATTAGTGGTTTGATTCATAGTTTGTGTGTGTTTATGGTTTAGTTTATAAATTAGTGGGCAGATTCATAGTTTGTGTGTGTTTATGGTTTAGTTTATAAATTAGTGGGCAGATTCATAGTTTGTGTGTGTTTATGGTTTAGTTTATAAATTAGTGGGCAGATTCATAGTTTGTGTGTGTTTATGGTTTAGTTTATAAATTAGTGGTTTGATTCGTAGTTTGTGTGTGTTTGTATGGTTTAGTTTATAAATTAGTGGGTTGTTTGGTTGATTCATAGTTTGTGTGTGTTTATATGATTTAGAGTTTAGTTGTTTACTTCTTCTTAGTTGGGTTGTGTGCTTTGTTTGGTGAATTTGTTGGTCGGTTTTGTGAAATTTATTAGTCGGGTTGTGTGGCTTTAGCAGTTTGACGAACTCATGGTTTTGTTTGTGTGTAGATTGTGGAGTCATTTCTTTAGTTGGTTTGGGGTTTCTTTGTTTCTTTCTTGTTAGGATCATCATAACTCCATGCCAAGTTAATCCATAGTTGCTCCTGTATCCCCCTCGTCCTGGTCCCCACGTGCACAAACTCCGTAGCACGGCCTGGGGCTGTTTGATAGATTCATAGATTGGTGTGTGTTTGTGTTTTCTGTGATGGATTAGTGGATTTGATGGATATACACAGGCCAGTGTGTAGATTGATTAGTCTCTCACCAATGTGTTAGTGTGGCTCTTTTCTTTTGTCCAACTCTACACAGTCATTCCTGTTAGTGTTTGCTATTTCGTTTCTTGGATATTAACTCAATCATCTCAATTTAAAAGGTTAAATGTTTGGTTCTTGTAGGAAGTGCCAGGACATCTAAGGAGCACAGTCGGACCAATGGTTTCGTTGTGGCGTGGTCACGGCAGCGGGCAGGTGTCGTGAATGTCCTTTAAGTTGTTATCTTGTGAATGAGCTTTAAGTTGTTATATTGTGAATGAACTTAAGTGGTTATATCTTGTAGATGAACTTTAGTGGTTATATTTTGAATGAACTTTAAGTGGTTATATCTTGTAGATGAACTTTAGTGGTTATATTGTGAATGAACTTTAAGTGGTTATATTGTGAATGAACTTAAGTGGTTATATCTTGTAGATAAACTTTAGTGGTTATATCTTGTAGATGAACTTTAAGTGGTTATATCTTGTAGATGAAATTTAAGTGGTTATAGCTTGTAGATGAACTTTAAGTGGTTATATTGTGAATGAACTTTAGTGGTTATATTGTGAATGAACTTTAAGTGGTTATATCTTGTAGATGAACTTAAGTGGTTATATCTTGTAGATGAACTTTAAGTGGTTATATCTTGTAGATGAACTTTAGTGGTTATATTGTGAATGAACTTTAGTGGTTATATCTTGTAGATGAACTTTAGTGGTTATATCTTGTAGATGAACTTTAAGTGGTTATATTGTGAATGAACTTTAAGTGGTTATATCTTGTAGATGAACTTTAAGTGGTTATATTGTGAATGAACTTTAAGTGGTTATATTGTGAATGAACTTTAAGTGGTTATATTGTAAATGAACTTTAAGTGGTTATATCTTGTAAATGAGCTTAAGTGGTTATATTCTTTTTCGTTGTTAGAGTTCAAAACGTAAGGGTTACCTCCCCTGCCTTGATATACGTTTATGGTGTTAGTGATCATATTTTTCCATGACAACTTCATATTTTTGGGTGATGTGGTTGGTATCACGCCAGGCCGCCTTTACTTCCCAGAGAAATCTCTAGCACAAATTTTCAGTAAAGTTGTTCAATAATTCTTTAAAGCGGTTAAAGCAACGTGTTTAGTTGCTTTAATTTATTTCAACATTATCTGCGTTGTTTTTTTTTTCCTGCCATCATTCAAAGAACATACTTTCTTTGTTCTTTTACAAACTACAGTATGAAAACTAACACAGCAAAAACAGAGGCTATAAGAATAAGCAAATTAAGACACCCATTAAACATCAAGATCAAAGATAAAGAAATAAAACAAGTAGAGGAATTCAAGTATTTAGGCACAATGTTCACAGAAGATGGGAAAACTAGACAGAGAAATTGACATGAGAATACAAAAAAGCAAATGCTGTCAAATAGCAGCTTTCACCATTGCTAAGACATCCAAACATTTCTATGTCAGCTAAACAACAAATGATAAATAGCCTTTTTATACCAACTTTGTGCTATGAAAGTCAAACAAGGACCCTTTCTAAATCACA
Source organism: Megaustenia siamemsis (assembly GCA_032433765.1). Lineage (NCBI taxonomy): Eukaryota > Metazoa > Mollusca > Gastropoda > Stylommatophora > Ariophantidae > Megaustenia > Megaustenia siamemsis. The sequence goes on from JAVIAB010000104.1 coordinate 9,970,115, forward strand.
TTTAAGAAAGATCAATACATGTGAGATGCCTTGCTTGAGAAAAGTAACAATCAACACAAGAAGAGATAGAATACCAAATGAAACCATAAGAAAAATGGTAGGAACAAAACCCTGCCAAGAATATATAGAACAACAACTTAAATGGTTTGGCCACCTGGTCAGAATGAATCCTCACCAATCACCATCAAGGGCGTTCTTCTTGAGAATGCATGGAAGAAGACCAAGAGGAAGACCCAGAAGAACATGGATAGATGCAGTGACAGAGACATGTAACAACAAAGGAAAATCACTAATTCAGACAGTTCGAGCAGCACAAGAATGACAAATGATATAAGCCACAACACCTTTTAGGTATCAGTGAGAAAGAGAAAAGAAGAAGATGGATAGATGCAGTGACAGAGACATGTAACAACAAAGGAAAATCACTAATTCAGACAGTTCGAGCAGCTCAAGAACGACAAATGATATAAACCACGACACCTTTTAGGCATCAGTGAAAAGAGAAAAGAAGAAGATGGATAGATGCAGTGACAGAGACATGTAACAACAAAGGAAAATCACTAATTCAGACAATTCGAGCAGCTCAAGAACGACAAATGATATAAACCACGACACCTTTCAGTGAGAAGATAAAAGAAGAAGTTCTTTTACTGGGTATTCCTTCAATTCTTGCTTTCTTTGATCTGCCTGTCATCACAAGAACTAGTTTTTTTGTTTTCTGTTTATAAACACATCTGATTAGAGGACGGAGCTGGCCTGATTACTTCCGGGTTACCTCACAGAAGTTGTTATTTTTAGCAGAGCACGTGCAATGTACATGCTGATTATTTTTGTTGTTCAACATAGACTGTGCGCGGACATGTAGTCTCTACACGTGCCACGTTTTATTTCTGCATCCTGGGGAGCTGGTTGGTCTCTATGGCAATACACCAGTCTCGAGAAAGGTTGTGAGTTCAAATCTCGGCTGCATCAGTTGGGATTTTATTTATGATTTCTCTCTGCGGCAACCATCCCTGGTCTCAGCAGCGAGGCCCGGCTTGAAACGTCAGTTACTCATCGACGGAAAAAAATATGGGTATCTCCGAAGATGGAGTTATCTGCCTTTTCGGCGAGGGACTCCTGTGCTCACGGCTGCCAGGGAAAAACGGAATTAATACGCAAAATTCAATTCCTAGACTCTCGGGGCTTCGCCAGAGGTGAAAGCTGGTGAACGCCAAAAAGAAAACAAAATGCCTGCATCCTACGCTGGTATTATTACACCAGCACTTTGTACTCTCAGGGGCGTGGCTCAAGAGTTAATGTCGCAGTGATGTCGTAGGACACAAGTAATGTGTTGTGGGAGTTAACTATTTCAACGTTTTCGGTGGAGACTACGTCATTTGGAGATGGGGATAGGAGCGAAGTTCTATTACTACTTAGCTCGGTCGACTGGAACGTAAGTCAATGCTGCGAGCCGCATTCCCTCTATCGCCACGCCACTACGATAGTTGTACGATACTGATGAATTTCAATATGATAATATATCATCATCGGGTTGCGTGTTCTTTGCAGAGCGTTGCTCTTCTAAAAGCCGGTCGGAAAAAAAATCTCCCACTTCTTCTGTCATTGTCATGAATGTCTACAATCCAGAGATAACAACAACATACCGTCAACACAGATCACGTGATCCATTTCAATTCATAAATGTAACCAGATATTAATACGTGGCCCTACCCGCTGGTATAGGTGATCATGTCTCGTCACAGCTTTCTAACTCTGCAGCTGTTTATCGCATCTGTTTTTAACTTTCTGCCACATTTTATCTGAAACTTTCTTGCTTCTTTTATCTTTTCCTTCCCTGCTTCTTTTATCTTTTCCTTCCCTCAAATGTTCCATTACTTGCTACAAGCTTTAACCATTCACCTCCTATTATTTGGTCTTTCTCTCCCACACCACTCCGCCTCTTTTTAAAAAACAATAATGTAAAAAAGATTGCTTCCTCCTATTGCTTTATTTTGTTTCGCCTCGTTTGAAGCTTCCACGTTCATGTTTTTAATTTCCCATTGTGCTGTCGAATTTTTCGTTGAAGGAAAGAAAAAGAGAAACTGTTTTTGTAGCTTCCGACGATTTTCTTCTGTTGCCAGATTGTCGTGATGTTGTCAAAAAACTACTCAGGTGGTAACGTCCCTGGAGATGTATGCAGTAAAGGAACATCTCCACACACTTCGACCCCACACCGTAGTACACTCTTTGTTCACTGTATGAGTAGTGGGGTTATGTCCCAGAACATAGCGGATGCCAGGATTGTGACGTCTTGGCGTAAACAATTAATGTATGGAGATCTTAGGGAAGAAAAGAGACCAGTGCTGCGTTCGCCAGCTTTCACTTCTGGGCAAGTCCATAGAGACAATGATATTGTAAACTGACAACGATTATATTTCTTAGCTGGTCACAAACATATGTGTCTGTGGGTAAAGGCGCGCGACAGGAACAGATCGCAAGCGTCTTATAGTTGATGGCTTGCTCCGGCACCGGGTGAAACAAGAGGCATCAGATCCTACTCCAGCTCATCGTGGTGCTTCTAGTAACAGACTAACAAAGCTAGTCTGGAGAGAGGACAGTTTACAGGAACTCGTCCTGGACGCGTCTCGACTGTAAACAAAAAATCATTGATATCAAAACAAATATCCAATATTTGATTCTCTGGTTTTAACTCTGTGATTGTTTTCAACAAATTCTCGAAGTGGCCAACACAGAAACAGATCATCTAAATAAACATTGTGAAGAAACAATTGGCAGTTTACGAGCACATCATGGGAAGAGGAAAGTTTGAATACTTGGTTACAACTGGCAAAATAAAAGGAGAGAGAGATCGTGGACGACAAAGAGAGAAAATACTGGATAGCTTGGTGTCATGGCATGGAAAGCAGTCAACAACAGAACTGATACGATGCACTATAGATAGAAGATTGTGGAGGGACATGATCGCCTACGCCAACCGGTATGGCACGAAATGATGATGCTCCACATGGAAGCTGAAAGTGTTTATTGAAGACCTATGCTCCACATGGAAGCTGAAAGTGTTTATTGAAGACCTATGCTCCACAGGGAGCTGAAAGTGTTTATTGAAGACCTATGCTCCACAGGGAGCTGAAAGTGTTTATTGAAGACCTATGCTCCACAGGGAGCTGAAAGTGTTTATTGAAAACCTATGCTCCACAGGGAGCTGAAAGTGTTTATTGAAGACCTATGCTCCACAGGCGCGTCTCGACTGTAAACAAAAAATCCTTGATATCAAAACAAATATCCAATATTTGATTCTCTGGTTTGAACTCTGTGATTGTTTTAAACAAATTCTCGAAGTGGCCAACACAGAAACAGATCATCTCAATAAACATTGGGAAGAAACAATTGGCAGTTTACGAGCACATCATGGGAAGAGGAAAGTTTGAATACTTGGTTACAACTGGCAAAATAAAAGGAGAGAGAGATCGTGGACGACAAAGAGAGAAAATACTGGCTAGCTTGGTGTCATGGCATGGAAGACAGTCAATAACAGAATTGATACGATGTGCTGTGGATACAAAATTATAGGACATGATCGCCTGCGTGAACCAGTATATTACATGTTCATGATTTCAATAGATTGCTTTGTTTTATATCGGGATAGCAGTTTCTTTTTTATTTTAAATTTCAAAATTAATGGGCAGGAAAGAAACATTACCGTCAGTAATTTGAAAAAGATTGAGGAGCACTGGGTGACACAATCAGTAATTGCCGTGTCCACATTTAAACAGCGATCATTATTGTGACTGCATTGTCTCCCACTTGCCAGTAAAGAATGCTTTCGTTACAGACCCGTCACTGAAGAGAACAGGCCAGCTTTCCTAATGTCACAAGCTAGTTTCTATCGTAATAGCAAGATGGATGAACCGTGTACCGATTTCTTATTTGAAGAATCGACCCCACCGCACTTTGGACAGTGGTATGGATGTATATATCTCCTCACAGATAATTCAAGATGTATACGTTGATCGTAGTTTTCGTTACAGTGCCCGTCTAGTGGCGTTACGGTGAATGCCCATATATTATTATTATTTTTAACAGTGGACATTATTTTTGGATTAACTAGGTTAGTAGCACACCAGTTACCGTCATTCTTAGCCATTTAAGGTTGAGGTAAAGAATAGTGACACTGTGACCTTCCAGGCATGTCGTAAGAGGCGACTAAGGAGATTGATCGGTGGCTTGACAAGCTGTTATTGTAAAAAGTATTGTTATGGAAACAGCGCCATAGATTTTAGATCAGTGATCTCTGCAATATGTGCCATTTTGGCACGCAAGGTTTCTGTTTTTGAGATTGTTGTTCTGCCCTATGTGCCGTCTTCGGCTCGAAAAGACAATAGATAGATAGACAGACAGACAGATAGATAGATAGATAGATAGATAGATAGATAGATAGATAGATAGATAGATAGATAGATAGATAGATAGATAGATAGATAGATAGATAGATAGATAGATAGATAGATAAAATCCAAGAATACAGCTGTTACGTTGTTTTAGTAAAAGTAAAGTAAAGAGCCCCGTCACGCTAAGTGGCGAATAAGGAATATGGTGTTAGTGACATCATTTGTACAGACCTCCTGCACATGCTTTTTTGGGGTAATGTGGTCGGTATTACGCCCGTGCCGTTTTACTTTCCCAAAAAAAAAATCGGTACCCATCTCTCTCTCTCTCTCTCTCTCTCTCTCTGCGATCAGGACTCAATCAGAGTAGGACTACAGACTCTCGCACGAAGACAGCTGTCTGTTTGAGCCTGTTAGATCAACTCCGATTGAATACCTGTAAAAACGTTGCACTGTGTTCTGCGCCAGTGGTCCAGTGCATCCGATTTCAGCCAGCATTTTGTTCAGGTTTGCTTTCCTTAGCCTTGGATTGTCCCCAATCTTCCTGCAAGGCAGCAGATGATCTTTTCTGTAGGGGGAGTCTGCCCTTAGATGGTCGGCCTTCCCAGGTTTACGAGCACCATCTGCCCGAGTCACTAGAGGTGACTAACACAGACATGCGACTTGTAATATGAGGAAACTGCAACTAGGAACACTTTTCATGCACAGCCTCCAACTGTTCCCGCCGCCTATCCCATAAACCGGTAAGTCACGTCCTCTTGAAAATGATGATCGTCGTAGTACTTGATGATGTTAGGCTATCGTTGATGACTCCAATTCCGAACATAGAGACACGCAGTCAGACGTCAAATTATCCCCGTCGCACATCAAACAGCAGACCGTAAGATTTGCGCACGGCCGGTTTAGGGAACCGGAACCATTACGATGACGTAGCACACACCAATGTCGCCGAACAAATAATCTCGATCCCTTTAGATTTCTGTCTGATTACTCAATTGTAAGCAGCCTACGACGAATAAAACACGATGCAAATTCCCCAAAGAGACAAATCTGCGGCTGACGAAGTAGTTTACATTAATGTGTAACATGGAAATAACTTGCGTCAAAGAATTTCAACAACGGTCATGAACAGCACCAATGTGACGTAAAGCGCAGATCAAGTCTAGACGGTGGAAGGTCTCACTCACAACACTTGATTCGTCAAAAACAGACTGTTGTCGGCCTACGACCTCGCTTTAGCGACACTGATGTATCAAGCATATCATCATTTTGACTTTAACTTTAACTTAATGCTGGTTGAGCCCGAAAGCCGTCGACTCTGGTCTTTTGTAGTCCAGTTCACTAACCACTGAGCTATCACGGCTCCCGATGATATTTTAGTGGGCACCAAGCCCAAAATGTCCTCAGTTCTGACACATGACTTGAGTATAATTCCATCATGTTCATCATCATCATCGAGTGCCTTCTCCGCAACGAAGGTTGGCTACCATGGAGCGCCATTCTGCTCTGTCTCTTGCTTTGATGGTGCAGGTTGTTATAGGTTGATTTGTCCATCTTTTGATGTTACTCGTCCATGTTAGTCTTGGTCTGCCTCTGCCTCTTTTTACCTTGTATTTCTCCCACCCCCCCCCCCCCCCCCCAGATTACTTTTAGTAGGCTGTTGTGTCTTTAAACATGGCCCAAAAATAGCATTTGTCTTGTTTGAATTGTGCTTAGTAGTTCTCTTTTCATTTTAGTTGTTTTAAGACTTCATCGTTTGTTTTCTTTTCCTTCCATCCAATTCTACCTATTCTTCTATATATCCACGTTTCAAAGTCTTCAATTCTCTGTTCTGTTTTCTTGTCTAATGTCTATGTTTCTGAACCATATAGGAAGATTGAGAAGATGTAACATTTTGCTATTCTTAGTTTTAGTCCTGGTGTTATTTGTTTTGTTGTTAGTATGTTCTTCATGACATTAAAATTACTTTTTGCCATTCCTATTCTTTTGTTTATTTCAGTTGTACATTTTCCATCACTGATTATAGTATATCCAAAGTAGTTGTAGTTCTGAACTGTCTCCAAGTCTATTCCTTCTATTTTGATATCCACTTGTGGGTTTTCAGTATCTTTTTTGTTTATTATCATAGTTTTAGTTTTTTTTTGATATTCATATCTAGTCCCTATTTTTTGCTTGTCATGTTTATTTCATTAATTAATTGTTGTAGCTCTTTAGGATTTTTCCACCATGTTACATTAACATTAATCATAAGAGACGCTAGAACACAAATATTTTGGCTAATTTATTATTATTTTACACTAAGCAGGTTGAATTTGTCAGATTTTGGAATCTTTGTTCCAATAACGCGGACGTTGTAGAAGTGTGGTTTTACAGAAGAATGTTGAGAATACAATGGACAGCTAAGAAGAGTAATGGAAACGTTCTGAAAGAGGCCAAAGTAAAAAGAGAGCTAATTTCCAACATTAGGGAGAAACAATCATTATTTTTTAGCCATGTAATGAGAAGCGAACGACTGGAATATATTGTATCAACTGGAAAAATTGAGGGATGAAGAGATAGAGGGAAGCAAAGAGAAAAGATACCAGACAGCTTAAGAGAATGGCTTGGCAGAAGGTCAACAACATAAATGATTTCTAAAAAGACCAATGAGGAAGTTCCCAAAGAGGCCAACACAAAAAGGGAGCTCATAAAAACATCAGAAAGAAACTATCAACATTTTCCGGGCACATCATGAGAAGAGGAAAGTTGGAATATTTGGTTACAAAATGGCAAAATACAAGTAAAGAGAGATCGCGGACGACACAAAGAGAAAATACTGGATCCGTGGCATGGCAAACAGTCAACAACGGTACTATTACGATGCACTGTAGATAGAAGTTTGTGGAAGGACATGATCGCTTACGCCAACCGGTATGGCACATGATGATGATGAATGTATAGGGGCAACCAAGTGATTTATTTTCTTTCTCTCTGTGAATGTTTTCATTTGGTCCACAATTTGTAGGCTTGGTACCGTCAGTCAATGTTCACGTGTGTAGTTTGTTTTCTGTCTTTAGTGTGTTAGCTTTGATTAACAGCCCTTAGGCTGAAGACACCCGTAGAGTGAACAAGTTGCCGGGGTTGTTCTTGGCGAGGCGCCATCTGTTCAACCACAGGCTGTCTTCTAGGTCAGCTTGGTCCAACCTTTTGTTACCCGAAGGCCAAACACAGCGACCAGCAAAGGGTCGTGGGTCATCATCACATATATATATATATATATATATATATATATATATATATATATATATATATATATATATATATATATATATCCATGTGTTCATATTCATTAGTAGTTTCAGATGTGGTCTAGAGGTAAGACGCCGGCCTGGAGATAACAGAGGTTGTGGGTTAAAATCCCGGCTACACCGGTTGGATTTTTATTTATGATTTCTCTCTGCGGCAACCACCCTGGTCTCAGCAGCGAGGCCTGGGTTGAAACGTCATCGACGGAAAAAAAAATATGAGTATCTCCGAAGTCGGAGTTATCTGCCTGTGTGGCGAGGGACCCTGTGCACACGGCTGCCAGAAAAACGGATTAACACGCAAAATTCAGTTCCTAGTCTCTAGGGACTTCGTCAGAGGTCAAAGTTGGCGAATGCAAAAAAAAAAAAATTGATTTGTGCAGATAAAGGTATTCTTGTAGGTAGGTAATAATAACACAGGTTTACAAGCGGACAAGTAATTTATTGGTAAAAAATGAGACTGGCAAAGAATTCAATTCTTTGTCAAACTGTCTGTGAACTTGAAAACTATCTGTGAACTTGAAAACTGTCTGTGAACTTGAAAACTGTCTGTGAACTTGAAAACTGTCTATGAACTTGAAAAACTGTCTGTGAACTTTAACTTTCAAACTAAAATGTAAAAATCCGCTGGATCCAGCTACATTTGTTTCCCCTGTGTGTCTGGTGGACAGGGGCGATAATCCCAACACCAAATGATTGTTTAGGCTCCAACTCTTGTGAGCCAGCAGATTGATGTAAGCCACCGTATGACAGCTCCATTTACATTTGCTTTTGTAGATCAGTTTTTTTTTCTGTTACTGCACATATTCTCTTAAGCTGTCTGGTATCTTTTCTCTTTGCTACCCTCTGTCTCTTCGTCCCTCAGTTTTCCCAGTTGTCATAATATATTTCCAGCTTATCCCTTCTCGGTTAGTGAACTGGACTACCACGGACAAGGGGTAGGGTTCGATCCCAACCGACGGCTTCCGGGTTCACCCAGCCTTAAATGGGTACCGGATTTTTTTCTGGGAAAGTAAAGCAGCACGGGCGTAATACTGACCACATTACCCCAAAAATCATGTGCTGAAGGTCTGTAAAATATAGGGTCACTAACACCATATTTCCCTATACGCCACTTGGCGTGACGGGGGTACTTTACTCTTTTTTTTTTACTTATCCTTTCTCATAACATGGCCACAAAAATTATGATTGTTTCTTCATAATAAATGTGGAAATTAGCCCTCTCTTTGCTTAGGCCTCTTTCAGAACGTTTTCATTACTGTTCTTAACTGTCCATGGTACTCTCAGCATTCTTCTGTAAAACTACATTTCTACACCCTCCAGTGATTTTTTCGGTCTGTTGTCCCATTGTCCATGATTCACATCCATATGTTAAGAATAGCTCTACATAACGTTTAAGAATTATTTTTCTTGTTTCTATTGTCAAACGTGGATTACACAGTATGTTCCTAATTTTTGTTTGGAAAGCTTCTTCCCAACACATACCCCCAAAAGTAAACATTCTCTTCCTAACTGTAGATGAGATGCTTGCTTGTATGTCCATTTCCTCTATTTTAGTCTTGAATTACTTCCTTTGTACACTGGTTATTATAATTACTCTGATTGACTTAATTACACTGATTATTAAAATATACTAACAACAAAACAAATATCAGCAGGGCTGAAACTAAGAGTGGCAAAATGTTACATCTTCTCAGTATTCATGTATGGTGCAGAAACATGGACATTAGACAAGAAAACAGAACAGAAAATTGAAGCCTTTGAAATGTGGATTTATAGAAGAATAGGTAGAATTGGATGGAATGAAAAGAAAACAAACGATGAAGTTTTAAAACAACTGAAAATAAAAAGAGAACTACTAAATACAATTAAGACAAGACAAATGAAATTTTGGGGGCATGTTAAAAGACACAACAGCCTACCAAAAGCAATATTGGAAGGGAAAATACAAGGTAAAAGAGGCAGAGGCAGACCAAGACTAACATGGACGAGTAACATCAAAAGATGGACAAGTCAATTTATGACAGCCTGCACCATCAAAGCAAGAAATAGAGTAGAATGGCGCTCCATTTTGCCAACCTTCGTTGCGGAGAAGGCACTCGATGATGATGATGTACACTGGTTCACATTGTTCTTAATCTTTGTCTTCAAAATCGTTTTTCTCTCAAATCTTTTCTGTTTTTCCAGTTTTAGCATGCGTAAGTAATTTAGTTTTCTTGCTTAGTATTCCACCCTCCCTTACTTTTGTCCGCGTTTTTTAAAATTCGCTACTGATTTTGCTACCCTGCTTCTGATTTTGTTGTTGTTTCACTTTCTTGATCTTGATATAAGCCTGTTCACATATGTTGGCTTTAGCGACACGATTTTCTGTTCTATGTTTGGTATCACAGATTGAATCCGGCTACAGAAAAATATGAATTTTAAGAACGTACTAGAGCCTGGACACCCAACAATCGTGCAACGTTTCTAAGATCATAACTAAAAGGTCACTGTTACATGTAGCTTAAAGGGCGGCAAAGATGATTTTCTGAAATCAGGTCATTAATAATTAATTTATGTAGCTTAAAGGGCGGCAAAGATGATTTTCTGAAATGAGGTCATTAATAATTAATTTATGTAGCTTAAAGGGCGGCAAAGATGATTTTCTGAAATCAGGTCATTAATAATTAATTTATGTAGCTTAAAGGCCGGCAAAGATGATTTTCTGAAGTCAGGTCGTTGATAATAATTAATTTATGTAGCATACTTCCGTTGTAAAGATGGTGGGATCTAGGTCACGTTCTCTTGATCGCTGCAGTAAGTGCATTCGGAATCTGATTAATTTCGGTTCTCCGTTGTACTTTTCTGCGTTAAAGTAAAAGTGATGATCTTCTTATTACATCTGCGCAGCTAAAGCGATGTTGTACGCCGGCAACAGTCCCTTTTTGACAAATCAAGTGTTGTGAGTGCGACCTTCCAACGTCTAGACTTGATCTGCGCCGCTAAAGCGATGTTGTACGCCGGCAACAGTCCCTTTTTGACAAATCAAGTGTTGTGAATACGACCTTCCAACGTCTAGACTTGATCTGCGCTTTATGTCACATTGGTGCTGTTCATGGCCGTTGTTGGAATTCCTTGACGCAAGTTATTTCCATGTTACTTATCAATGTAAACTATTTCGTCGGCCGCAGTTTTATCTCTTTACGGAATTTGCACAATGTTTTGTTCGTCTTAGGCTGCTTTTACTAGAGTAATCAGAAATTGTGTGTACGACTTTTTTGTGTGTGCTACGTCATCATAATGGTTCATCGTATATCCCTAGACCGGCCGTACGCTAATCTTACGGTCGGTTGTTTGATGTGCGACGGGGATAATCTGACGACTAACTGTGTGTTTATATGTTCGGAATTGGAGTCAACAACAATGGCCAAACATCATCAAGCCCCTCTACATTTTTTAAAAATATGACGATCATCATTTTCAAGAGGACGTGAACTCCCGGTATATGGTGGATAGGCGGCGGGAACAATTGAAGGCTGTGCATGAAAAGCGTTCCTTGTTGCAGTTTCCTCATATTCCAAGTCCGGCTTGTTGCAGGAGCTACTGAGTTAAGTGCTCTGTGCACACCATGAGCTGTGTGTCTCACCCGTTTTGATCATGTTTTGATATTCCAATTACTTTCGATGAATGATGATATCGTATGACAGGGAAAAGTTGGCTGTGTTCACTTTCTGCTCGGTTTCGCCTTATGTCTTTTGGCGTGTGCTGAGACTGCTATGATGGGGACTACAGTTACCTTTCTTTGTTTGGGAGATGAGATTCGGATGATTACGCTGGCACGGGCGGTTTAGCGATTATGGATTTTAATTCGTTTGCAGCGATACCGGGGCCTTCCATAAACAAATTATGTAGCTTAAAGGGCGGCAAAGATGATTTTATGAAAACAGGTCGTTGATAATGATTAATTTATGTAGGATAAAGGGCGATACAGATAATTTTCTGAAATCAGGTAGTAAATAATTAAATTTATGTAGCTTAAAGGGCGGCAAAGATGATTTTATTAAATCAGGTCATCATCATTAAGTACCGGGCCTACTGGCGTAGGTGATCATGTCTCTCCATAACTTTCGATCTCGACAGCTATTTATCACTTCTATTGTTGACCTTCTGCCAAGCCATTCTCTTAAGCTGTCTGTTATTTTTTTTTCTCTTTGCTTCCCTCTATCTCTTCGTCCCTCAATTTCCCCAGTTGTTACAATATATTCCACTTGTTCTCTTCTCATTACGTGGCCAAAAAATGATGATTGTTTCTTCCTAATATTGGAAATTAGCTCTCTTTTTGCTTTGGCCTCTTTCAGAACATCTTCATTACTCTTCTTAGCTGTCCATGGTACTCTCAACATTCTTCTGTAAAACCACATTTCTACAGACTCCAGTGATTTTCTTGTCTGTTGTCCTATTGTCCATGATTCGCATCCATATGTTAATATATGGTGAAACGTTTCACGTTCTCTCGCTCGCTGTAGAAAATGCATCTGGGGTTTGATTAATTTCGGCTCTGTGATGCAGTTTTCTGTGTTGAAATCAAAATTATGCTCTACTTAGTAAATCTGCGCCGACGAAGTGGACAAATCTGCGTCGCCGAGTACATACAGCAATGTTCCTTTTTGACAAGTCAAGTATTGTAAAAGCGACCTTCACCGTCTAGTGTTGACATGCGGTTTACGTCACATTGAGTGCTGTTTAATGGCCGACGTTGGAATTGTTTGACGCAAGTTATTTACATGCTGAAACGCATTAATGTGGACTGCTCCGTTAAGTCGACCGAAGATTTTCCTCTTTGGGGAATTTGCACCGTGTTTCGTTCGCTGTACGCTAACCTTAGGGTCTGTTGTTTGATGTGTGACGGGGATAATTCGATGACTGTGTGTTTATATGTTCGGTTGAAGTAAAAAAAGATGTCATAACATCATCAAGCGCTATACATTTTTTGTTCTCAATATGACGATCATCATTTTCGGGAGGACGTAAACTTCCGGTATATGTTGGATAGGCGGCAGGAACCATTGAAGGCTATATCTGAAAAGTGTTCCTTGTTGCAGTTTCCTCATCTTCCAAGTCCGGCTTGTTGCAGGAGCTACTGAGTTAAGTGCTCTGTGCACACCGTGAGCTGTGTGTCTCATCCGTTTTGATCATGTTTTGATATTCAAATTGTTTACAATGAATAATGATATCGTATGACAGGGAACAGTTGACTGTGTTCACTTTCTGCTCGGTTTCGCCTTATGTCTTTTGGCGCGTGCTGAGGCTGCTACGATGGGGACTACAGTTACCTTTCTTTGTTTAGAAAATGACGTTTATGCTTTCTAAAATTTTGATTATTTCTTGGTGCTTTACTTCGTCAAATGCCTTGGTGTAATCTATGAAACATAGGTATAGATCTGTTTTCACCTCTGTGGCTCTTTCTGCTAAAGATCTTATGATATAAATGGCATTGCTTGTTCCTTTATCTCTAACAAAACCACACTGTTCATCGCTAATTTCTGGAATGATTTTGTTTTGCGCTCTTCGCATGATGATTCTTAGTAATATCTTAGTCATATGACTCATAAGGCTTATTGTGCGACGATCATCGCATTCAATCGCACCCAATTTCTTTGGTAGGGCTATGAATATTGATTTGAGCACGTCGTCTGGTATATATCCGCTGTTGTAGATATCATTCAATATTTTTGTTATTATCTCTATTCCAAAATCACCCATGGCTTCAATCTCTTCTTTAGTTATATTATCTGGTCCAGGAGCTTTGCCTGCTTTCAAATTGCGCAAGGCGTCTTCCACTTCTTCTCTGAGTATTTCTGATCCTTCTCCATTATCCTTAATATTTACTTCCGTTCGTTCATCATTATAACTATCTTTAATGTATTCTGTCCATCGTTACCTTATGTTTTCTTGATCAATCAACAGTTCTCCTTTCTTTGATCTTAAACATCTAGTTTTTGATTGCGTTTTTCTTCCTGTTAATTCCTCAGTTTGTTTGTATATAGCTTTAGCATCTCCTTTTTGTTGCATTTCAATCTCTTTGCATCTCCCTTTTAGCCATGCTTCTTTTGCTTCATTGCATTTTACTACAATTTCTGTATTTAATCTCTTATACTCATCTTTATTTTCTTTATTTCTTCTTCTTGTATCCATTAGCTGCATTATGTCATCTGTCATCCATTTCGTTCTTGAATTTGTCCTCACTGGAGGTATGAACTCTTTTGATGTTTGTTGCATTGATTCTTTTAGCATTTCCCACTGTTCATCAATGCTTTGTATCCTCTCTATTGCATTGTACCAGTTCTGAATTGTGATTTTATATTTGTCTTGCAGTTTCTTGTCTGATTTTAGTAAATCTAAATTTAACTTGATGTTAACTGAGGCTCGTTTTGTTGTTTTTAATTTTACTCTAAGCTTTCCCACAACTGGTACGTGATCACTACTGCCATCTGCCACTGTTTACTGCATACAGTAGCAGGTAAAATTACCTGACCTGACCTGAGAAATCAGGTAGTAGATAAGAATTAATTTATGTAGCATAAAGGGCGACAAAGATGCAGATTTTGAAAGCACCGACGCTGTGAGCTTTATGTCTGGTGTGCAAGCCAGTGAAAGTTCTGTAACCGCTGTTGCTGTACACGGTTCTAACGCAGTGTTTCCACATATTGATCTCCTCCCACATCTCTGCTTGTTCTGTCGCTGTTTTATGTCTAAGGTTGTCGTGTCCCGCTTCTTTTTATCAGGAGCCTAACAAAGATGGAATCGTGTTTATATTTGTCGAGTTGGTGACTTCATGAATTTCAGTGCCTTCTGTGAGTGACGTCACTTTGATACATCACTTCTGATTGGTTAAATGTCTTGTTTGCTTTTGGGTAGCAATAATACGCGTTGATTTGGTTACAAACATTTACTGTCAAGAGTATTTGTCTGTCTGACCTATCAGTCTAGCCAAGTGAGTAGCGATCGAGGAAAGGCAAACCCGGTACTCAATAACGCGTTCTTGAGGTTGAATGTTTTGGGCTGAAAGATGCAAATATCACAACTTGATGTAATCGAGAACAATTACGCCCACTCTTAATGCCTTTCTGTCTGCCTGCCTGCCTGCCATCCATCCATCCCCGACGAGCAACATAAAATAGATCCACTTATTCGCTTCCTGTTATAATTCTGTTAGGTCTGTGGGCTTAACCTCTTGTGTCGTGTGTGATCTGTGTTGTAGGGGTAAGATCCATAAGGGACATGCCGGAAATAACAATTGGAGGTGGAAATCATACTATAAATATTATAAGGTATCCTGATGATACAGTCTTAATCGCTAAGAGTGAAAATGAGTTACAAGAAATGTTGGACTAGTCCATTAGTAAAGACTCAACCTTGGGAGCCGCGATAGCTCAGTGGTTAGTGAATTGGACTACAAAGGACAAGAGGTAGGGTTCGATCCCAACCGACGGCTTTCGGGTTCACCCAGCCTTAAATGGGTATCAGATTTTTTTATGGGAAAGTAAAGCAGCGCGGGCGTAATACCGACCACATTGCCCCAAAAATCATGTGCTGAAGGTCTGTAAAATATAGGGTCACTAACACCATATTTCCCTATACGCCACTTGGCGTGACGGGGGTATTTTACTTTTACTAGTAAAGACTCAACCTTAATAGCACAAAGACATAAGTAACGGTAACAACAAAGAGAAAGACACCACCGCAATGGACAAGTGGAACAATATTAAAACAGGTCAATGAATTTAAATATTTGGTAACATTGTTAACCTCAGATGGTAGATGTACAAATGAGGTTGTCAAAATAGTTCAGGCAAAAGCAGCTTTCAAAAAAAAAATAATAATAAATGAGGAAGATACAGTGCAATCCATTTTTGACAATAGAAACAAGAAAAATAGTTCTTAAATCTTATGTAGAGCCAGTCTTAACATATGGATGTGAATCATGGATAATAGGACAACGGAAAAGAAATCACTGGAGTCTGTAGAAATGTGGTTTTACAGAAGAATATTGAGAATAGCATGGACAGCTAAGAAGAGTAATGAAAACGTTCTGAAAGAGGTCAAAGCAAAAAGGGAACTAATTTCCAATATTATGAAGAAACAATCATCATTTGTTGGCCATGTAATGAGAAGGGAACAGCTGGAATATATTGTAACAACTGGGAAAATTGAGGGGCGATAGAGGGAAGCAAAGAGAAAAAATAGCAGGCAGCTTAAAAGAATGGCTTGGCAGAAGGTTAACAACAGAAATGATAAGTAACTGTCGAGATCGAAAGTTGTAAAGAGACATGATCACCTACGCCAGTAAGTCCGATACTTGATGATGATGTTATAGTGGTTCGGTTCCCGGTTTTATTGATAAAATGTTTGTCTGTCGGTGATTGGAAAAAAGGGGGGGGGGGTGGGAATATGCATACCATGTTGCTACAGCTATTTCTTTTCCACTTCCTATATAATAAAGGACCAGGGAGCCGCGATAGCTCAGTGGTTAGTGAACTGGACTACAAAGGACAAGGGGTAGGGTTCGATCCCAACCGACGGCTTCCGGGTTCACCCAACCTTAAATGGGTACCGGATTTTTTTCTGAGAAAGTAAAGCGGCACTGGCGTAATACCGACTACATTACCCCAAAAGTCATGTGCCGAAGGGTCTGTAAAATTTGTGGTCACTAACACCATATTCCCTATACGCCGCCACTTGGCGTGACGGGGGTACTTTGCTTTTATATAAAGGACCGGGAGCCGTGATAGCTCAGTGGTTAGTGAACTGGACTACAAAGGACAAGAGGTAGGGTTCGATCCCAATTGACGGCTTCCGGTTCACCTAGCCTTTAATGGGTACCGGATTTTTTTTTCTGGGAAAGTAAAGCGGCACCGGCGTAATACCGACCACATTACCATAAAAATCACGTGCCGAAGGTCTGTAAAATGTATGGTCACTAACACCATATTACCTATACGCCACTTGACGTGGCGGGGGTACTTTACTTTTTTTTTTTTTTACTGTATAAAACACATCGCCCTTACTCTTTTTATTTGAGTGAGAAGTGTAAAAGACCTGGGTCTCCGATGTTGTTTTATCCTAGGATGGAAGGACCTGGGTCTCCGATGTTGTTTTATCCTAGGATGGACTAACATGGAAATTGTACACTTAACCGTGTCGACTCCACTTGACTCTTGATTTACACCCAGACAGGTTTGGATAATGACACCGTTTTTTTTTTTTAAGTCTCGTGAACAAATTCGTCATGATGGATATCTCACATCTATCTATCTATCTATCTATCTATCTATCTATCTATCTATCTATCTATCTATCTATCTATCTATCTATCTATCTATCTATCTATCTATCTATCTATCTATCTATCTATCTATCTATCTATCTATCTATCTATCTATCTATCTATCTATCTATCTATCTATCTATCTATCTATCTATCTATCTATCTATCTATCTATCTATCTATCTATCTATCTATCTATCTATCTATCTATCTATCTATCTATCTATCTATCTATCTATCTATCTATCTATCTATCTATCTATCTATCTATCTATCTATCTATCTATCTATCTATCTATCTATCTATCTATCTATCTATCTATCTATCTATCTATCTATCTATCTATCTATCTATCTATCTATCTATCTATCTATCTATCTATCTATCTATCTATCTATCTATCTATCTATCTATCTATCTATCTATCTATCTATCTATCTATCTATCTATCTATCTATCTATCTATCTATCTATCTATCTATCTATCTATCTATCTATCTATCTATCTATCTATCTATCTATCTATCTATCTATCTATCTATCTATCTATCTATCTATCTATCTATCTATCTATCTATCTATCTATCTATCTATCTATCTATCTATCTATCTATCTATCTATCTATCTATCTATCTATCTATCTATCTATCTATCTATCTATCTATCTATCTACCTACCTACCTACCTACCTACCTACCTACCTACCTACCTACCTACCTACCTACCCACCCACCACCCACCCACCCACCACCCACCCACCCACCCACCCACCCACCCACCCCCACCCACCCACCCACCCACCCACCCACCCACCCACCCACCCACCCACCCACCTACCCACCTACCTATCTATTGTCCTTTCGAGCCGAAGACGGCACACAGGGCAGGGCAGAACCACAATCTCAAAAACAGAAACCTTGCATGCCAAAGTGGCACATAATGCAGAGATCACTGCTTCTAAAATCTATGACACTGTTTCCATAACAATACTTTTTACAATGACAGCTTGTCAAACCATCGATCAACCTCCTTAGTCGCCTCTTACGACATGCCTGGAAGGTCACAGTGTCACTATTCTTTACTTCCCTCATAATGAGGCCCGGTAACACACAGGAAATATCTCACATGGGTATCCTTAAATTATTCTCAAAGTGACATTTTAGTTCTTATCTTGTCAATTTTTGTTGCATTTATGGATGATGTCATTATCGCAGAACATTCTCCTTATTCTTCAATGTGATATTTTAATAAGAGTGGTTTAAATTTGTGACGCCGCGCTCAATACGTACATTTTCTAGCTAAAGTCAATCATCATCATCATCAAGTACCATGCCTGCTGGCGTAGGTGATCATATCTCTTCACAACTTTCGATCTCGACAGTTCGTTTCTATTGTTGACCTTCTACCAAGCCATTCTCTTAAACTGTCTTGTATCTTTTCTCTTTGCCTCTTACTCTATCTCTTCGTCCCTCAACTTTCCAAGTTGTCACAATATATTCCAGCTGTTCCCTTCTCGTTATATGGCAATCATTGTTACGTTAAAAGATCAAACATGTGTAAATCTAAGAGTTTCCGGACATGCGATATCCAATGTTTAGTTACGTTTTTTTCTTTAATTTTAAAGTACAGCTTCTGATAGTCATTTTGAATGCGTAATCCAAGAAGCAAATAAATTTTATCTTCAGACACACATGAGCAAATGAACTAAAGTACCAGTGAAAAACAACTGTGCTCCAGGTAGTTTTATTGAAGAGTTCCGTTTATTATTGTACTCCAAACACACTTCTGGACGTTAGTATAAGCACATGTCTTCTACATGATTCCGAAGATGGATGTGCCGGGAGGCTCAACTACCGCATCTTGCCGGATGCTAGTGACGCAATGTATCTATACCTACTTATTACGTAAATGATAAGAAGGATACAATGGTTTGGTCGCGCAATAAGATAGAAATACCAAAACAACACATGGGGTCTTTCATAAACCTTGCAACAACACGATATTCAAGGGCCGACCACGGAAATGATGGATTGGTGTAATATTAGAAACACTCGGAAACATAACAGCAGTAGAGGCCAACAGAAGAGATAACAGCCGTAAATCTCTCCTCGACACTGAAAGACAAATGAGGAAAGAAAGAAGAAGAAATATAATAGTAAATAAGCTTTCTGCTTGTACAATTATAGCTCTGATGTTTATATTTCTGAAGCCAGTTCTAGTTTGTTGATGTATTTTCTGTTTCTCTTTGTGTCTTTTCTTCTATCGTGCATCAACATTCTCCTCAATACAAGGACTGTAAACTATTCGTCTTTCTGATTCTGGTAATTAGCCATTTTTATTTATTGGCCTCAAGTTTGTCATCTTTACTCTTGTTGTTTACCAATGGTTCATTCCTCATTTTAGCTGCCAGTAGTTCATTCCTCATTTTAGCTGCCAGTAGTTCATTCCTCATTTTAGCTGCCAGTAGTTCATTCCTCATTTTAGCTGCCAGTAGTTCATTCCTCATTTTAGCTGCCAGTAGTTCATTCCTCATTTTAGCTGCCAGTAGTTCATTCCTCATTTTAGCTGCCAGTAGTTCATTCCTCATTTTAGCTGCCAGTAGTTCATTCCTCATTTTAGCTGCCAGTAGTTCATTCCTCATTTTAGCTGCCAGTAGTTCATTCCTCATTTTAGCTGCCAGTAGTTCATTCCTCATTTTAGCTGCCAGTAGTTCATTCCTCATTTTAGCTGCCAGTAGTTCATTCCTCATTTTAGCTGCCAGTAGTTCATTCCTCATTTTAGCTGCCAGTAGTTCATTCCTCATTTTAGCTGCCAGTAGTTCATTCCTCATTTTAGCTGCCAGTAGTTCATTCCTCATTTTAGCTGCCAGTAGTTCATTCCTCATTTTAGCTGCCAGTAGTTCATTCCTCATTTTAGCTGCCAGTAGTTCATTCCTCATTTTAGCTGCCAGTAGTTCATTACTCATTTTAGCTGCCAGTATTTCATTACTCATTTTAGCTGCCAGTAGTTCATTACTCGTTTTAGCTGCCAGTAGTTCATTCCTCATTTTAGCTGCCAGTAGTTCATTACTCATTTTAGCTGCCAGTAGTTCATTACTCGTTTTAGCTGCCAGTAGTTCATTACTCGTTTTAGCTGCCAGTAGTTCATTACTCGTTTTAGCTGCCAGTAGTTCATTCCTCATTTTAGCTGCCAGTAGTTCATTACTCATTTTAGCTGCCAGTAGTTCATTACTCGTTTTAGCTGCCAGTAGTTCATTACTCCTTTTAGCTGCAGTAGTTCATTACTCGTTTTAGCTGCCAGTAGTTCATTACTCTCTTTAGTTATCTATGGTTCATTACTCTCTTTAGTTATCTATGGTTCATTACTCTCTTTAGTTATCTATGGTTCATTACTCTCTTTAGTTATCTATGGTTCATTACTCTCTTTAGTTATCTATGGTTCATTACTCTTTTTAGTTATCTATGGTTCATTACTCTTTTTAGTTATCTATGGTTCATTACTCTCTTTAGTTATCTATGGTTCATTACTCTCTTTAGTTATCTATGGTTCATTACTCTCTTTAGTTATCTATAGTTCATTACTCTCTAGTTGTCTATGGTTCATTGCTCTTTTTAGTGGTCTATGGGTTATTACTCTCTTTAGTTATCTATAGTTCATTACTCTCTAGTTGTCTATGGTTCATTACTCTCTAGTTGTCTATGGTTCATTGCTCTTTTTAGTGGTCTATGGGTTATTACTCTCTTTAGTTATCTATAGTTCATTACTCTCTAGTTGTCTATGGTTCATTACTCTCTAGTTGTCTATGGTTCATTGCTCTTTTTAGTGGTCTATGGGTTATTACTCTCTTTAGTTATCTATGGTTCATTACTCTCTAGTTGTCTATGGTTCATTACTCTCTAGTTGTCTATGGTTCATTGCTCTTTTTAGTGGTCTATGGGTTATTACTCTCTTTAGTTGTCCAAGGACCATGTGTTGTTGTGTGATTTTATTCAGAATGTTGTAAACATACTTCTTCCTCCCCTGAAATGATTTGCTTTTCTTTTGATTAATGGCAGCCGTGGATGCTGAGTGATTAGGTTAGATTTATATAGAGTACAATATGTTGTCATTTTTCTCTTTCTCTCTATGTGTTGTCTCTTGGTATTCCACTTACTCATCTATAATCAAGAAAAGAAGGTGAACATATATTGGTCATGTGGTGGACATATGTTGGTCTTAGTGGTGGACATATGTTGGTCTTAGTGGTGGACATATGTTGGTCATGTGGTGGACATATGTTGGTCATGTGGTGGACATATGTTGGTCATGTGGTGGACATATGTTGGTCTTAGTGGTGGACATATGTTGGTCATGTGGTGGACATATGTTGGTCATGTGGTGGACATATGTTGGTCATGTGGTGGACATATGTTGGTCTTGTGGTGGACATATGTTGGTCTTGTGGTGTACATATGTTGGTCATGTGGTAGACATATGTTGGTCTTCTGGTGGATATATGTTGGTCATGTGGTCAGCATATGTTGGTCTTGTGGTGGACATATGTTGGTCATGTGGTCAGCATATGTTGGTCTTGTGGTGGACATATGTTGGTCACGTGGTGGACATATGTTGGTCGTGTGGTGGACATATGTTGGTCGTGTCTCATCACTGATTTGGGAGAGAGTAATGGCAGTGAGGTAGAGCACTAGCCTCCTCTTGATAAAACTTATGATTTTGTATATTTCACTCCCCTAGGACATGAAATATGTAACACAACATAACTGAAATATAACATTGCTACAATATAACAATGCTGTCAGGTCAGGTAATTTTTAACTGCTACTGTATGCAGTAGACAGTGCAACCTGCAGCTGCCCTGTTGCCTTGCAGGTATGCTTGGAAGAGCATAAATCACTGGACGCTATAGAAATGTGGTTTTACAGAAGAATGTTGAGAGTGCCATGGACAGCTAAGATGAGTAATGAAAACGTTCTGAAAGAGGCCACAGCAAAAGGAGAGCTAATTTCCAATATTAGGAAGAAACAATCATTATTTTTTGCCCATGTAATGAGAAGAGAACATCTGGAATATATTGTAACAATTGGTAAAATTGAGGGACAAAGAGATAGAGGGAAGCAAAGAGAAAAGATACCAGACAGCTTAAGAGAATGACTTGCCAGAAGGTCAACAACAGAAATTATAAATAACTGTTGAGATCGAAAGTTGTGGAGAGACATGATCACCAACGCCAGCAGGCATGATGATAATCTATCTATCTATCTATTGACCTTTCAAGCCGTAGCCGGCCCATAGGGCGTAGACCAAGATACTCCTTCTCCTATCTGAATTTTTGTTCTAGCAGTTTCAATTCTTTTAAAGATATTTTATCAAATCTCGCCATTTGTCTCTGTTCTGTGCAAGCAGCTCTATCTCATTGAGGGAGCCGAATCCTGCTGCTCTTGCCTCTCTCATCAATGTTCTACTCAGTGTCTCCCTGGGTCTTCCTCATTTTCTCTTACCTGTTGTTTCCCATATGAGGGCTTGCTTTGCTATTCGGTTATCATCTCTTCTCATCACATGTCCAACATGATGATAATACTATAACATTATTGCCAATGACATGCAGTCAGTTTCAGTGTTTAGTAACTAATCCTTTTTTTATTTTAAGTATAGACAGTCAACCCTAAGGATTACAATTTACAGAATAATCATGTCTATCTATCTTTCGTTCACCTGAAGTATTGATTATATCTGCAATGTCATTTCCTGTGTAAATTTTACTGTCTTTTGTAATTCTTGCAGTGGCCCATATAGTTTTGTCTGTAGTGTTGTATCTATGGTCCAATGGATTTTCCTCAGTCTTCTATATTCAGTGCAGTCTTGAAGTATGTGTTCACCAGTCTGGGGCGATTGTCCACATGTAGAAGTAGTTGAGGTGCTGATCTTGAATTTTGTATACATGTGACTATGGAGTCGATTGTGTCCTGTTCTGAGGCATATAATGATAACTTGTTCATATCTATTCATATTATGAAAGGCATACTGATTTGGGGCTTGTGGTCCTCTGATTGATTTGATTATCTGTTTCTTATGATGGTATGTAACCGGTGCATCTAGTTGTGTGCCTGTTGAACCTTCCTTTGCCAACTGATCTGCTTTCTCATTTCCTGGTATTCCACAGTGAGACGGGATCCACTACAGGGCAACCCTGTGGTGCTTGCAGAGTTCAGTCAGTAAGGTCTGCAGATGTGGTAATTTTCTGGATTGTAGTGCCTGGAGTACTGATCTTGCATCCGTCAAAAAACACTACAGGCTGTGGGCTAAGATTACATCTCAGCAGTTTTTCTATAGCCAACTTTATTGCTTGGATTTCTGCATCGTAACTGTGACAGTATTTCCCTGGGCAACAACAGAAATTATAAATAACTGTCGAGATCAAAATTTGTGGAGAGACATGATCACCTACGCCAGCAGGCATGGTACTTGATGATGATAATATAACATTATTGCCAATGACATGCAGTCAGTTTCAGTGTTTGGTAACTAATCCTTTTTTTATTTTAATTGCAGACAACCATCCCTGAAGATTACCATTTACAGAATAATCATGTAATCACCACAACAATCTATGAAACTGAGCTCCATCAACAATCTATGAAACAGCTCCATTTTGTCCATGAGGTCCATGTCTTATTCTTCTACAATATCTACACGACTGTCTTCAACTTGTGATCACCACTCAACGCTAGCTGTTGATTTAACACAGCGAGCAGGTTAATTCTAATGACTTTGAGCTGATCAAGCATGGACCATGATAGACCTATCGGGGGAATCATCAACAATTCCTTATCTACAAGAGGTGGAGCCAGCGCCAACATTGATGAGAATGAAAATGCCTCATCGGATATGAACGAGGTCGATTTTGACAAAAATGACGGGGACTCCGTCCAGGACAGTCCTAACCCATCAGGAAAACGTAAAGTTAGGAAAAAGAAAATCTCAAAGCCCA
Source organism: Megaustenia siamemsis (assembly GCA_032433765.1). Lineage (NCBI taxonomy): Eukaryota > Metazoa > Mollusca > Gastropoda > Stylommatophora > Ariophantidae > Megaustenia > Megaustenia siamemsis. The sequence goes on from JAVIAB010000104.1 coordinate 9,994,084, forward strand.
ACATGAAGGTGCTTGTGGATAAGAAAAACCTGCAACAGTTTGTGGCCGACGGAGACGTTCTGGTGGCTGTGCCCAAGGCAAGGAGGAGGCTAAAGGGGAATGACCTTGGCTACATGGTGAAAAGGGGAACTGTTGTTGTAAGGTACATCGACAAGGACGGAATTGTGTATAGTTTAAATGGTGAGTGCTGTTTGCATATAGCTTTAATGGTGTGTGGTGTATGTATATAGTTTAAATGGTGTGTGGTGTTTGTGTCTAGTTTAAGTAGTGAGTGGTGTTTTTATATGGTTTAAATGGTGAGTGCTGTTTGTATATAGTTTAAATGGTGTGTGGTGTTTGTGTCTAGTTAATATGGTGAGTTGTGTTTGTGTCTAGTTTAAGTGGTGAGTGGTGTTTGTATATAGTTTAAATGGTGTGTGTGTTTGTGCATAGTTTGAGTGGTGTTTGTGTATAGTTTAAATGGTGAGTGGTGTTCGTGTATAGTTTGAGTGGTGTTTGTGTATAGTTTAAATGGTGTTTGTGTATAGTGTAAATGGTGTTTGTGTATAGTTTAAATGGTGAGAGGTATTTGTGTATAGTTTAAATGGTGAGAGGTATTTGTGTATAGTTTAAATGGTGAGAGGTATTTGTGTATAGTTTAAATGGTGAGTGGTGTTTGTGTATAGTTTATATGGTGAGTTGTGTTTATGTATAGTTTAAGTGGTGAGTAGTGTTTGTCTACTTTAAATGGTGAGTGGTGTTTATGTCTAGTTTAAATGGTGATTGTGACAACTAGTAAAGGTGTTAGTTCTAAAAGAGGACAACACTATATATGGAACTACTTGTACCAGGACCTGTGATCTATTTCACTGCTGCTTCTAGTAGCAGACTAACCAGTCAGTCCAAGTGAGAGAGATCAAGAGGAAAGGCAAACCCGGTACCTAATAATGTTTTGTTGAGGTTGGATGTGTTAGGCTGAAAGGTGCAAATATCACAACTTGGTGTAATCGAGAATAGTTATGCCCACTCTTAGTGCCCTTTTATGGGCAGACAGTGAAGTGGGGCATCTTCAATCATTGGTTGAATATTAGATTGAAAGGAATGATGGTGGTGTGTGTATTTTTAAATGACCTAATCTGTCTTGTCTTGTCTTGTCTAATCTATCTGTCTGTCTTGTCTAATCTAATCTGTCTGTCTTGTCTAATATGTCTGTCTGTCTAATCTAATTATCAGTCTGTAATGTCTAATCTAAACTAAATCTAATCTAATCTGTCGGTCATGTCTAATCTATCTGTTTATCTGTATAGTCTAATCTAATTTAATCTTTCTGTCTGTTTGTCTTGTCTAATCAAATTTTTATGTCTGTCTATCTTGTCTAAACTATCTGTTTGTCTGTCTTGTCGAATCTAATCTATCTGTCTGTTTGTCTTGTTTAATCTGTCTGTTTGTCTAATTTACTCCATCCATCCATCCATCCATCCATCCATCAACCCATCCCTATATATATATCTACCTAACCATCCACTCTCCACTCCTAGTCCCATCCACTCACTTCCAACAACTTCTATTTCAGACACAGCCTACTTACAGAACAAAGAAAAAGGCAAGCCATATTTTGTATGCGCCATCCAACGTTTTAACCTGGTCAGTGTGTTTGCTCATCATTGTTGTCGCTAGCTTTAATTAGACTTGAGTCAGAGTATTTGCTGAAAATAAATCAACCGTGAGTGGTAGACAATCAGATTGCTTCCTGGTGCACAGCGCGTTTCCTTTTTGTATAAACAAACTAGTGGGGCCTATGTAGTAGAGTATGTATTATCAATCAGTAGCATGACAATGGAGATCATGGCTGTGGCATGGACTTTTTTCTGGTTCTTCATCGTTTTTTCTTCATTTGCCTTTTGCATCGATATAGTTTGCGATCTTTTGCTCTGATTTTGATCTCTTCTTCTGTTCTTTCTAATATTCCATCAATCCATCTTTTTCGCGGTCGACCCTTGGGTCTGGTTCTCTCGCAACATTTGCTAACGGCTTGTGTTTTTTTTTTAATTTTAAAAATATTTTTGGATTATCATGTGACCATACTATTTTATCTGCTGTTTATGTATTCAGTGGCTGAAGTTATAGCTTTATGTATTCAGTGGCTGAAGTTATAGCTTTATGTATTCAGTGGCTGAAGTTATAGCTTTATGTATTCAGTGGCTGAAGTTATAGCTTTATGTATTCAGTGGCTGAAGTTATAGCTTTATGTATTCAGGGGCTGAAGTTATAGCTTTATGTATTCAGTGGATGAAGTTATAGCTATAACACATTTTATTTTGGCAATGGCGATTGTTCTTATTGTACTCTTTTTATCTGGTTGATTTCACAAAATTACATTATGTTTGTGTGATGAACTTGATCAGCAAAGTCTGGGCATGCTTTATCTGCAGGCAAATGCTGGGGTCAGTACAGAGGTGAAAGACCTGCAGTGTTACCTTCTTGTTCGTCCAGTGTGAAACTAGAGTAGAGGGCAGTGATAGAGCAGGTAGATTAGCTGGTTCAGTGATCATGTCAGATGGACAGCTTATGGACAGAGCAAATATAATTAGCAACCTTAGAGATAAGGGTGTCCGGTTAGCGCAATCGATAGGCGGTTGGCTTACCACGGCAACAGCCGGGGTTCGTTCCCTGGCGAGGACACCTGGGTTTTACTAATTCCCTAAAAATTAGTGGGAGCCGCGATAGCTCAGTGGTTAGTGAACTGGACTACTACGGACAAGGGGTAGGGTTCGATCCCAACCGACGGCTCCGGGTTCACCCAGCCTTAAATGGGTACCGGATTTTTTCTGGGAAAGTAAAGCAGCACGGGCGTAATACCGACCACATTACCCCAAAAATCATGTGCTGAAGGTCTGTAAAATATAGGGTCACTAACACCATATTTCCTATACGCTACTTGGCGTGACGGGGGGTACTTTTTTTTAACCTTAGAGATAAGGGTAGAATGAAGGACTTTGAAAGAAGTGCAACTACATTGCTGCCGATACTGCTTGAGCTGAGAGTGAAGACTGGCATATCCTAAACAGGGTGATAGTTTGGACAAATGGGAGGAATTGTCAGCCAAACTGGCACGGATAGTCCCTGATGAAAATTTTTATGAGAAGGTTGGAGCACCTATGACTGTGCCTGAAATGACTTTGATGTTCTGAAAGAGGCCAAAGCTAAAAGAGAGCTAACTTTCAATATTAGGAAGAAACAATCATCATTTTTTGGCCACATAATGAGAAGGGAACAGCTGGAATATATTGTAACAACTGAGAAACTAGAGGGAAGCAAAGAGAAAATATATCTACAGCCTCCAGTGTGATTTTCTTGTCTGTTGTCCTATTATCCATGATTCACATCCATATGTTAAGACTGGCTCTACATAACATTTAAGAACTCTTTTTCTTGTTTCTATTGTCAAAAATGGATTGCACAGTATCTTACTCATTTTTTGGAAATCTGCTTTTCCCTGAGCCATTCTGCATCTCACCTCTGTTGTACATCTACCATCTGAGGTTAACAATGTTTCCAGATATTTAAATTCATTGACATGTTTTAATATTGTTCCACTTGTTTTTATTGTGCATTGTGATGTCTTTTCTTTGTTGTTACCATTACTTCTGTCTTTTTTCTATTGAGGCAGAGTCTTTTATTTTTTGCTTTATGTCAATATAATGTCTAACATTTCTTGTAACTCACTTTCACTCTTAGCGATTAAGACTGTATCATCAGCATACCTTAGATTATTTATCTGGCGTGCCTTTATGGATCTTAAGATAATCTCACTATACATATTAAACAACCTGTACTATATATATTTATATGTAATGGATTTTGAAATATATGACTGATTGACCGCATGACTGATAAATTTGTTTGACTGCAGACAAAAAGGGACACATTGATGGTTAGTGTCAAGTGGTTCTTCCGGTTGTCTGAGGTACCAGGAAGTGTCTACCATCACCTGACCCTGGATAGGGAACTGCACAGTGAGTAGTTTGTGTGTGGTTGATAGAACATCATGTGGGCTTTATTGTAGTGTGTTGCTTTTTTGTTGTTCTTATTTTGTTCTATTCTTCTTTTTTCTGCATTCATCTAAAAACTTCACCTCTTTATTGTCCACAATTAAATGGGCATAGATGTGTTGTCTACCATGGGATGAATTCAAGGCATCCAACAACATCTATAATCATGAGGTGGGCATATGTTGGCCATGTGGTGGGCATAGATGTGTTGTCTACCATGGGATGAGTTCAAGGCATCCAACAACATCATCTATAATCATGAGGTGGGCATATGTAGGCCGTGTGTTGGGCATATGTTGGCCATGTGGTGGGCATAGATGTGTTGTATACCATGGGATGAATTCAAGGCATCCAACAACATCATCTATAATCATGAGGTGGGCATATGTTGGCCATGTGGTGGGCATGTGTTGGCCATGTGATGAGAAAAGATAACTTAGATAATCTCAGAGCCAGAACAAAAAATGGGAGCCAGGGAAAAGAGGGACACTGAGGTCATGATGGTTTCTGCTCCTTATAACCAGCCAAGACCTTGAAAATAACACCTATGATCTAATAAAACCATAGGCTACCATGTTTCTCACATCAATAGGCAGTTGAGATTTTTATTTATGATTTCTCTCTGATGCAACCACCCTTTGTCTCATCAGCGAAACCTAGCTTGAAATGTCTCATTTACTCATGAATGGAAAAAATATGAGTACCACATTAGTAAAATATGAGACAGCTAAACTCTTTAAATCTGTATCCGGATCACATGTGAAGATCTCTGAGTAAACAATCTCCAGGAGCAAGACCTGCTGGGTAATTTCGTAAGTTCGTGATGATGTAAATTCCATAACACCAGTTTCTATTCCTTGGTAATTGGGGAGGGGCAGGGACTATTATCCCAGAATAGAGGGGGGAACAGGCAATTAATTAGTTTTTGTTGTTCGTTTATGTTGTTCGTTTATGTTGTTCGTTTATGTTGTTCGTTTATGTTGTTCGCATTTTCTGAGGAAGGCAGAAGCTGAAACATCAATATATTTTTGTGTCTTCTTTTTTATAAAGCTGACTCCATTGGTTGTAGGGGTGTACATTACACCCCACTACTTGCTCCACCCACGGGAGCCACGATAGCTCAGTGGTTAGTGAACTGGACTACAAAGGACAAAAGATAGGGTTCGATCCCAACCGATGGCTTCCGGGTTCACCAGCCTTTAATGGTTACCGGATTTTTTTTCTGGGAAAGTAAAGCGGCACGGGCGTAATACCGACCATGTTACCCCAAAAATCATGTGTCGAAGGTCTGTAAAATTTATGGTCACTAACACCATATTCCCTATATGGCACTTGGCGTGACGGGGGTACTTTACGTTTTTTTTTTTTTTTACTTGCTCCACCCAGAATAGAGGTGGATGGCAAAAAAACACTGAGTCCTATGTGACGTCTAGCTGTGCTGGAAAGTTCAAGAATCTAGATATGGCTAAATACCAGTTCCAGGGCAGCTGGATATATAATGTTCCATGTTCCCAATTGTTCCATGTGTGGAGTGAACATGATAGTTTTTAATTCTGGAGTTGTCTAACCTCAACATTACACGGACACCGTTTTCAATCTGGGACCAAACGTTCGCATTTACCATCACACTTCTCATCCCATAACCCTGGGGGTCGTTGGGGCACCACTGATACACTTCTCGTCCCATAACCTTGGGGGTCGTTGGGACACCACTGATACACTTCTCATCCCATAATCCTGGGGGTCGTTGGGACACCACTGATAAACTTCTGATCCCATAACCCCGGGGGTTCACTAGGACACCACTGATACACTACTCTTCCCATAATCATGGGGGGTTGTTGGGGCACCACTGACACACTTCTCTTCCCATAACCCTGGGGGGTTGTTGGGACACCACTGACACACTTCTCTTCCCATAACCCTGGTAGTCGTTGGGGCACCACTGACACACTTCTCATCCCATAACCCTGGGGGTCGTTGGGGCACCACTGACACACTTCTCTTCCCATAACCCTGGGGGGTTGTTGGGGCACCACTTACACACTTCTTATCCCTTAACGCTCGGGGGTTGTTGGGGCACCACTTACATACTTCTTATCCCATAACCCTGGGGGGTTGTTGGTTGGGGCACCACTTACACACTTCTCATCCCATAACCCTGGAGGTCATTGGGACACCACTGACAGACTTCGTCAATCTTCTCCATTTCTGTCTATCTTCAGTCATTCTTTGAGACAATACAAAGTCGAGGCCTGTACGTGGTGAACCCATTTCATTTTGCTTTTCTTTACAATAGTCAAAAGGTCATGATGCACTCTCATTGTTTGTTGTATCCTTTTGCAAACTTTCTCATTGTGATAGGATCATAGTAACAGATGCCCAAGGCATTTCATCTCCATAGCTTGAGTTTTCTAACTACGTCAGACTCAACATTAAGTTGATGGGGACTTCCTAAGTTTAAACAAAATTTATTTAGATGTACAGAAGGAAAGAGCTAAAGGAAAACAGAACACATTTATTACATGAACAGTTGTTTGTCACAGATCATCATCATCATCAAGTACAGTTCCTGCTGACATAAGCAATCATGTCTCTACACAACTTTCAATCTTGACAGTTATTTATAATTTCTGTTGTTGACCTTCTGCCAAGCCATTCTCTTAAGCTGTCTGGTATCTTTTCTCTTTGCTTCCCTCTATCTCTTCATCCATCAATTTTCCCAGTTGTTACAATATATTCCAGCTGTTCCCTTTTAAGGGCGGATGATGAAGAAGTGTATTCTTTAATTATTGGGGGAACGCAAGCAACAACATATAATTCCTAAATATTTGATGTTTTGTTTGTGAGGTGTCATGAGTTGAAAACACTCCCATAAAGTATCAGTTTTAAAAATAATGGGAATGTCTTGGGGCCATGTTCATACATAAATGATGTCAAATTTCCAAGATTAGAACGAAAATGTCACTTTTCGATGAAAACGAACATGTGTGACCAACATAGGGAGGTGTTGACAAGATGAGAAGTAAAGATGGATGGGAAAGTAGGGCCTGTCAAGTGACAGATTATGAATAGAAAATGGAGATGGATTGAACACAAAGAAAACCTGACACCAGCATAGCATGACAGGCAGTGTCATGGGAGCCACACTGGAATAGAGAGAACCTTGAAGGCTGAGAAACACATGGAGAAAAGAAGTCATGGAAACCTTCAAGAACAATGACCTAGACTGGAGTGAAGAAGAGAAAATGTCCAAAAATAGAGATGGATGGAGAGAGCTCTTAAAAAGCATCAGTAAGAAGCAATCAAATTTTTTTGGGCACATCATGAGAAGAGGAAAGTTGGAATACTTGGTTACAACTGGCAAAATAAAAGGAAAGAGAGATCGCGGACGACAAAGAGAGAAAATACTGGATAGCTTGGTGTGATGGCATGGGAAACAGTCAACAACAGAACTGATACGATGCACTGTAGAATGAAGATTGTGGAGGGGCATGATCACCTACGCCAACCGGTATGGCACATGATGATGATGATGGAGAGAGACTTTTTAATCTCACGTGACCTATGCTCCAAAAAGCGGTTTAATGATTTTGATTGGTTGAAGATCACAAGAAAAGCCATTTTTTTTTTGGGAAGGGAGTGCTAGTGGTCATATAATGAGAAGAGGGAGGAAAGTTGGAATACTTGGTTACAACTGACAAAATACAGGAAAAGAGAGATCGCGGATGGCAAAGAGAGAAGGTTCTAGATAGCTTGGTGTCATGGCATGGAAAACAGTCAACAGCAGAATTAATATGATACACTCTGGATAGAGAATTGTGGAAGGATATGATCATCTACGCCACCAATATGGAATATGATGATGATGGTGGTGATGATGGTGATGATGATGATGGTGGTGATGATGATGATGATGGTGGTGATGATGATGATGGTGGTGATGATGATGATGAACACTGTATTCCCCGTTCGCCTAGCAAGGTCAGAGGAGGGAATCTTCACGCTTTTTCGAGAAATGGACTTTTTGAAAATACCAGACCTAGAAAATAAAATCGAGGGAAAGAGAGAAAAGATATCAGCTGAAGAGAATGACATGGAAGTTAACAGTAGACCTGATGAACAGCTGAACAGATAACAAAGTTGTGGGAGACATGGTTATCTATGCCTGTGGGTGTGTTGTTTGAAGATGGGTGGGTGCGATGATTAGATGAATCAAAGTGGGACAATCAAGGTCTGTGTAGACAAATATTGATAGTAGAACGTAGGGGGAAGCTTGCGTAGATAAATAATGGTGGAAGATTGTGTATGAAGAATGTGGGAAAATGTATGTAGATGATTATGTATGGAAAATGTGGGAAAATATGTGTAGACTATTATGTATGGAAATTGTGTGTAGACCATTGTGTATGGAAAATGTGGGAGATCAGAATTTGTATATACAAATAATAATGGAGGAACGAGGGAAATCTTGTCTGAACAAATAATAATGGAGGAACGAGGGAAATCTTGTCTGAACAAATAATAATGGAGGAATGAGGGAAATCTTGTCTGAACAAATAATAATGGAGGAACGAGGGAAATCTTGTCTGAACAAATAATAATGGAGGAATGAGGGAAATCTTGTCTGAACAAATAATAATGGAGGAATGAGGGAAATTTTGTCTGAACAAATAATAATGGAGGAATGAGGGAAATCTTGTCTGAACAAATAATAATGGAGGAACGAGGGAAATCTTGTCTGAACAAATAATAATGGAGGAACGAGGGAAATCTTGTCTGTACAAATAATAATGGAGGAACGAGGGAAATCTTGTCTGAACAAATAATAATGGAGGAACGAGGGAAATCTTGTCTGAACAAATAATAATGGAGGAACGAGGGAAATCTTGTCTGTACAAATAATAAAATAATGGAGGAACGAGGGAAATCTTGTCTGAACAAATAATAATGGAGGAACGAGGGAAATCTTGTCTGTACAAATAATAATGAGGGACGAGGGAAATCTTGTCTGAACAAATAATAATAGAGGAACAAGGGAAATCTTGTCTGTACAAATAATAATGGAGGAACGAGGGAAATCTTGTCTGAACAAATAATAATGGAGGAACGAGGGAAATCTTATCTGTACAAATAATAAAATAATGGAGGAACGAGGGAAATCTTGTCTGTACAAATAATAATGTAAGAACATGGGAAAACTTATGTAGAGATATTATAGTAGAGTGTAGATCTATTATGTGTAGGCACAAAATGATAGTTGATGGTGGACAATCAAGATTTATGTAGACAAATAATGATAGTTGATGGTAGACAATCAAGATTTATGTAGACAAATAATGGTAGTTGATGGTAGACAATCAAGATTTGTGTAGACAAATAATGATAGTTGATGGTGGACAATCAAGATTTATGTATACAAATAATGGTAGTTGATGGTAGACAATCAAGATTTGTGCAGACAAATAAAGGTAGTTGATGGTGGACAATCATGATTTATGTAGACAAATAATGGCAGTTGATGGTGGATGATCAAGATTTATGTAGACAAATAATGGCAGTTGATGGTGGATGATCAAGATTTATGTAGACAAATAATGGCAGTTGATGGTGGACAATCATGATTTATGTAGACAAATAATGGCAGTTGATGGTGGATGATCAAGATTTATGTAGACAAATAATGGCAGTTGGTGGACAATCATGATTTATGTAGACAAATAATGGCAGTTGGTGGACAATCATGATTTATGTAGACAAATAATGGCAGTTGGTGGATAGTCATGATTTATGTAGACAAATAATGGCAGTTGGTGGACAATCATGATTTATGTAGACAAATAATGGCAGTTGGTGGACAATCATGATTTATGTAGACAAATAATGGCAGTTGGTGGTAGACAATCAAGATTTATGTAGACAAATAATGGCAGTTGGTGGACAATCATGATTTATGTAGACAAATAAAGGTAGTTGATGGTGGACAATCATGATTTATGTAGACAAATAATGGCAGTTGATGGTGGACAATCATGATGTATGTAGACAAATAATGGCAGTTGATGGTAGACAATCAAGATTTATGTAGACAAATAATGGCAGTTGATGGTGGACAATCAAGATTTATGTAGACAAATAATGGCAGTTGGTGGACAATCATGATTTATGTGGACAAATAATGCAGTTGTGGACAATCATGATTTGTGTAGACAAATAATGCAGTCGGTGGGCAATCATGATTTATGTAGACAAATAATGGCAGTTGGTGGATAGTCATGATTTATGTAGACAAATAATGGCAGTTGGACAATCATGATTTATGTAGACAAATAATGGCAGTTGGTGGACAATCATGATTTATGTAGACAAATAATGGCAGTTGGTGGTAGACAATCAAGATTTATGTAGACAAATAAGGTAGTGGTGGACAATCAAGATTTATGTAGACAAATAATGTCAGTGATGGTGGACAATCATGATTTATGTAGACAAATAATGGCAGTTGATGGTAGACAATCAAGATTTATGTAGACAAATAATGTCAGTGATGGTGGATGATCAAGATTTATGTAGACAAATAATGGCAGTTGGTGGACAATCATGATTTATGTGGACAAATAATGGCAGTCGGTGGACAATCATGATTTGTGTAGACAAATAATGTCAGTTGGTGGACAATCATGATTTATGTGGACAAATAATGGCAGTTGGTGGACAATCAAGATTTATGTAGACAAATAATGGCAGTTGTGTGGACATCATGATTTATGTAGACAAATAATGGCAGTTGATGGTAGACAATCAAGATTTATGACAATCCAGTTGATGGACGATCAAGATTTATGTAGACAAATAATGGCAGTTGGTGGACAAACATGATTTATGTAGACAAATAATGGCAGTTGGTGGACAATCATGATTATGTAGACAAATAATGGCAGTTGGTGGACAATCATGATTTATGTAGACAAATAATGGCAGTTGGTGGTAGACAATCAAGATTTTGTAGACAAATAATGGCAGTGGTGGACAATCATGATTTATGTAGACAAATAATGGCAGTTGGTGGACACATCAAGATTTATGTAGACAAATAATGTCAGTTGGTGGACAATCATGATTTATGTAGACAAATAATGTCAGTCGGTGGACAATTAAGATTTGTGTAGACAAATAATGTCAGTCGGTGGACAATCAAGATTTATGTAGACAAATAATGTCAGTCGGTGGACAATCAAGATTTGTGTAGACAAATAATGGCAGTCGGTGGACAATCATGATTTGTGTAGACAAATAATGTCAGTCGGTGGACAATCAAGATTTATGTAGACAAATAATGTCAGTCGGTGGACAATCAGATTTATGTAGACAAATAATGTCAGTCGGTGGACAATCAAGATTTGGTAGACAATAATGTCAGTCGGTGGACAATCAAGATTTTTGTAGACAAATAATGTCAGTCGGTGGACAATCAAGATTTTTGTAGACAAATATGTCAGTTGGTGGACAATCAAGATTTTGTAGACAAATAATGTCAGTCGGTGGACAATCAAGATTGTGTAGACAAATAATGTCAGTCGGTGGACAACCATGATTTGTGTAGACAATAATGTCAGTTGGTGGACAACCATGATTTGTGTAGACAAATAATGGCAGTTGGTGGACAACCATGATTTGTGTAGACAAATAATGGCAGTTGGTGACAACCATGATTTGTGTAGACAAAATGGCAGTGGTGCAATCAAGATTTGTGTAGACAAATGTCAGTCGGTGGAACCATGATTTGTGTAGACAAATGGCAGTTGGTGGACAATCAAGATTTGTGTAGACAAATAATGGCAGTTGGTGGACAACCATGATTTGTGTAGACAAATGGCAGTTGGTGGACAACCATGATTTGTGTAGACAAATAATGGCAGTTGGTGGACAACCATGATTTGTGTAGACAAATGGCAGTTGGTGGACAACCATATTTGTGTAGACAAATGGCAGTTGGTGGACAACCAGATTTGTGTAGACAAATAATGTCAGTCGGTGGACAACCATGATTTGTGTAGACAAATGTCAGTTGGTAGACAACCATGATTTGTGTAGACAAATAATGGCAGTTGGTGGACAATCAAGATTTGTGTAGACAAATAATGTCAGTCGGTGGATAATCAAGATTGTGTAGACAAATAATCAGTTGGTGGACAATCAAGATTTGTGTAGACAAATAATGTCAGTCGGTGGACAACCATGATTTGTGTAGACAAATAATGCAGTTGGTGGACAATCAAGATTTGTGTAGACAAATGTCAGTCGGTGGACAATCAAGATTTGTGTAGACAAATAATGTCAGTCGGTGGACAATCAAGATTTAGACAAAGTCAGTCGGTGGACAATCAAGATTTGTGTAGACAAATGTCAGTCGGTGGACAATCAAGATTTATGTAGACAAAAATGTCAGTCGGTGGACAATCAAGATTTGTGTAGACAAATAATGTCAGTCGGTGGACAATCAAGATTTGTGTAGACAAATGTCAGTCGGTGGACAATCAAGATTTGTGTAGACAAATGTCAGTCGGTGGACAATCAAGATTTGTGTAGACAATGTCAGTCGGTGGACAATCAAGATTTGTGTAGACAAATGTCAGTCGGTGGACAATCAGATTTATGTAGACAAATAATGTCAGTCGGTGGACAATCAAGATTTGTGTAGACAAATAATGTCAGTCGGTGGACAATCAAGATTTGTGTAGACAAATGTCAGTCGGTGGACAATCAAGATTTGTGTAGACAATGTCAGTCGGTGGACAATCAAGATTTGTGTAGACAAATAATGGTAGGGGAAAGTTGGAAATAGTTGTTTACGAAAGAAACGAGAGCACGAAAAGATCGTTATTTAAGTAGGCAAATAATGGCGGCATGATCCTGGTTTGGAACAGACGCTAGATCCATGCTAATGTAACCAACTTTGCGATAAATCTCTATGTCGTGGACAGAAGGATATAAGCGAATGCAACGAGAACCTTAATCAGCTAATGAGATAGACGGTTCTCGTGTTGTCAAATTGCGGGGACTTGGGAAATTAATTAATTGCGACTGTTGTCGAAGTTGCTATCTCCCCCCTGAGGCTTTCACAGAATTAGTTTTTCGTTTCACATTGCGTGGCTCAGATATTATTTTAATGGAAGGACAGGCGTGCTCTTTTGTAAGCGAAAGTTGTTTCCCATGAAGTGAGTTTGTGTCGATCTAATGCTGATTAATGGAGATGATTTGGGTGTGTTAGGGTAAACGAAACTTCCGTATCCTGTTGTCTTGAAAGTTAACAATTCATTTTAGTATTGTTAATTGTCCATTAGTCTGAATAGTAAGAAAACAGAAGTAATGGTCATATCGAAGAAACAATCATCACCATAATGCAGCATAAAAATAAACAGGTGAAATCTGAAACAAGTGCAAGGTGCCAAATACTTGGGCACAATAATAACATCAGATGGGAAATGCACCACAGAAATTAAAAAAAAAAAAAAGCAGAATAGCTCAGGCCAAAATAGCATTTCAGAAAATGAAAAGTATCTTATGCAACAAATCTATACCAATAGAAATGAGAAAGAAGAGTTCATCTGTGCTATATAGAGCCAATTCTGACCTATGGAAACGAATCATGGACAGTAGACAAACAACTGAAAAGTCGATTAGAGGCCACAGAGATGGGATTTCTCAGAAGAATGTTGAAAGTTCCCTGGACAGCTAAAAAGACCAATGAGGAAGTTCTCAAAGAGGCCAACACAAAAAGGGAGTTCATAAAAAACATCAGAAAGAAGCAATCAACATTTTTTGGGCACATCATGAGAAGAGGAAAGTTGGAATACTTGGTTACAACTGGCAAAATACAGGGAAAGAGAGATCGCGGACGACAAAGAGAGAAAATACTGGATAGCTTGGTGTCATGACATGGAAAATAGTCAACAACAGAACTGATACGATGCACTGTAGATAGAAGATTGCGGAAGGACATGATCGTCTACGCCAACCGGTATGGCACATAATGATGATGTTTAGTCCATGCTGTTGTATCAGTTTGCATCATGGACAATGGAAGTAAACAATGTTGTGTATTAGTTCATCTCGGACCGAGGTGGGTACGTAGGGCAGATATCGTGAATAACCCACCATAAGTGACGTTTCACAGCTGGGACTTGTCCGTCTTCTTTTGTTTTGAAGTCTCTGGTAAACCCCCTCACTGTTAATTGTTCATCTTAGAGAGTTTCTTTTGGTCTTCCATGTTTTCTTTTGCCATCCAATGCCCCATCTTTGACAACCAGCTAGTAATAAATACTCGGTGGCTGAGTGGTTAGTGTGCTCGCCTCGGTTTGCTCAGTGGTTAGTGTGCTCGCTTCCTGACCAGAAGGGGTCCGGGTTCGATCCAGCAGTGGCGGATTTTCCCACCAGAATCCCAGCAAAGGCTCCGGGATTCACCCAGCCTTTAAAAATTGGTATCTGAGATTTTTCTGGGAAGTAAAGGCGGCCTGGCGTGATACCGACCACATCACCCACAAATTTGCCATAGTCATAGAAAAATATGGTCACTAACACCATATTCCCCTATACGACTCGCAAGGCAGGGAGGGAAACTTTCCTTTTTTTTTTTTTTTATTTTTTTTTTTTTTTAGTAATAAATAACTCAGAGGTCATGAACTTCGGAAGTAAACTAAAATAACAGGTCAAGTACGAATTTCCTTGTGATAGAGGTAAGTGTAGAACCTTGACCCGAGTCCCAGATAAAAGTGATAGTAATTACCGTAGACGGTTTACTCACTAGTTGTTCGTGGAAGAAGAGAGACACTTATTTGTCCTGCCTCTAGAGAACATTAGCAATTGGCTCGATAACCTTCTAGATCGAGCCAGACAGCCAATGAGCGATTAGGCTACGCCCTGTAGGCAGATCATTGGGGTACCGTTCAATTTGGCGGATAGGCAGCAGGAACCATTGAGGCTCAATCTGAAGTGTTCCTTGTTGCAGTTTCCTCATATTCCAAGTCCGGCTTGCTGCCGGAGCTACTGAGTTTAGTGCTCTGTGTACACCGTGAGCTGTGTTTTTCACCCGGATCGTGGTTAGATTTTCCGATTGTTTACGATGAATGATGATATCGTAAGACAAAGAATAGTTCAGCTGCGTTATAAGTACCGCTTAGCCGTATGTCTTTTGGCGTGTGCTGTAGCTGCTATGATGGGGACTGCAGCTGCCTTTTTTTGTTTGGATCCGTCAATGAGTTTTAATTTGGATGATTTCACGGACACAGGCGGTTGAGCAATTATGGATTTTAATTCGTTTGAGGTGATACCCAGGTCTTCGACTAACCATAACATGGAGGCATCAATTAGAGAAAACACAAAAGCAGAAACATAGAAGGTAGAGCGTTTCGTTTTTCTAGATTCAAGAGTACAACCAGGTCTTGCCCGGTCTGCAATGAATTAGTGTGCGAAGAATGGGTAACTCGTTGTATAAGTTATCTTACTTGTCAACCGCCACATACATTTCACTGATACGTTTGCAATGGGTAGAGTCATTGCAGAAATAAATAATACGTAAGGTCACCTTATGGTGTTAGTGACCATAGTTTTTACAGACCTTCGGCACATGATTTTTGGGTAATGTGGTCGGTATTACGCCCGCGCCGCTTTACTTTCCCAGAAAAAAAATCCGGTACCCATTTAAGGCTGGGTGACCCCGAAAGCCGTCGATTAGGATCGAACCCGAACTCTTGTTCTTTGTAGTCCAGTTCACAAATCACTGAGCTATCGCAGCTCCCTGTATCCACAGTGCATCGTATCAATTCTGCTGTGTTCTCCACGCCATAATACCGAAGTATCTATAGCTTGTTTCATAACTCGTGCCCAACTTTTAAAATCGATAGCTTTTTAACCGCTTGTGGTATTATATTCAAAATTTGCATGTAACGTTATAATGATTAGAACCCAACAGGGAATTAATTTTATTAAAAAAAAACATTTGGTTATTATTGTTGCTTATTTGATTTATATAAATTTATAACGACCCATTGATGTAGTCAAAACTTAATGTTTACAGTATTTTAAACTAAAAATAGCGAGTACAAATCCATACACGGTAGAATTGACGTATTTGCACGCTTTCCCCGTGGTTTGTTTGACACAATTAGACACTTGAGAAATTGTGTGTTCCATTTCCGTTCATTCATAGGTGTAGACGTGGAACAATAACATTTATCATGAGTCTTAAATGAAATTCTGCAGTTTACAAAACATCGCAAATAAATGTATGACTATTTTTGCAAAGAGGCTAAACGAGGAAGATTATTTCATTCTTTAGAAAACCCTGAGAATAGGACAAGACACATTTTGGATTTATCTAAACGGTCATTTAATCGCTGGATTCAAAAGCACGTGACCGTCAATGTTCAAAATATACAAAATCACAAGGAAGAGCAAAAATGTTGGATAATTTCGACAGTGAACTTATTAGAAGTGAAATTCGCAAAATGTTGGGTATGAATGAAACTGTTACAATAACAAAATTAAAAATTTCGCTGAAAAAGAACAACAGTATTGAAATATCAAAGTCTACATTATGGAGGAATGTGAGAGCTGCAGGCTTTACATTCAGAAAGTATTCCAATGGACGAAACATCATCTGTGAGAATCCACATATAGTAGTCATGAGAAGCAAGTACTTACGTGAAGTAAAAGAGGTGCGCAAGCAAGGTTATGATATTGTGTACTTGGATGAAACATGGATCAATGCTCACCACACTAACCAAAGGAATGGCAGTCATCAGATGGAAAGATTAAGAGATTAATACCTAGCAACAAAGGACAGCGCTTGATAATTGCTCATGCAGGTAGTCGACAACATGGACTAATACAGAATGCAGAGCTCATTTTTCTTTCAAAATCCATAGACAATCGGGATTATCACTCTGAGATGAATGGTCACATATTTAGACATTGGATTGAAAATTATGTTCTCCATCACTAGATCGACCATCTTGCCTAATAATGGACAATGCAGCGTACCACAACATTGTTGCACTTGAAGATAAAGTCCCGACGTCATCCAGTACAAAAGATGCTATTAAGATATGGCTCACAAAGGAGCACATACAATTTAATAACATGTACTTAAAACCTGAATTACTATCTCTAGTAAAGCAAAAACAAAGGACAAGATTTTTCAAATAGATAAGATTATCCAAGAGCACGGTCATATAAGTTTGAGGCTGCCACCTTACCATGCTCATTTAAATCCAATAGAACTAATCTGGGCAAAATTAAAAGGACAAGTGGCAGATGAAAATACAACATTCAAAATATGCGATGTAAAGACTCTTGCTAATCTCGCTTTATTAAATATAGACAAAGATTTTTGGGCTAAATGTGAAGACCACGTCTTAAAACAGGAAGAGGAATATTGGAAAAATTATGGTTTGTGGAATGTTCAACCCCAAACAGTTATTAATCTTTTAGACTCGTCTGATTCAGAATGAAAGTATATAGCCCCCACAATGTTGGCCCCTATATTACCTTAAATCAGTTCAACAAACGGTCCTTTTCAGGACCACACAACTATGAAAATTGGACATACAGGTATACCTTGATATTATCGTCCGTCCTCGAACTGAGAAGACAATAATTCTCCTGGTGTTTTATATTCAGTTATTTCCCCATTACGGCCACGCCTTTACCTAGTGAAAATTAATCATAGACCAGCAACTACGGTAATTTCTATTATTTAGGGGTTCACAATTTACAATTTTGACAAACATCAAAGAAATTCGCCGCTTTAAGAAAACTGCTGCTGCAAGATATTTGTTAAATATACATTTAAAGGGTCTTTTGCATTCTAATAAATGAAAATTTCAACAGGATTTAACAAACGGTTTCTGAGCAATAGCGTTTTGAAGTTGGGCAAGTGATTTGAAACGAGCTATAGTCCTTTCTCCGTTTGTCGCCTGCTCACTTTCCTTTTATCTTGCCAGTTGTAACCGAATATTCCAACTTGTTTCTTCTCATGGTGCACCCGAAAAATGTTTCTTTTTGATGTGAGAAAGGGAACATCTGTGAGGGCAGGCGGTGGATGGTGTTTTGAGGGCAGGCGGTGGATGGTGCTGCGAGGGCAGGCGGTGGATGGTGCTGCGAGGGCAGACGGTGGATGGTGCTGCGAGGGCAGACGGTGGATGGTGCTGCGAGGGCAGCGGTGGATGGTGTTGCGAGGGCAGGCGGTGGATGGTGCTGCGAGGGCAGGCGGTGATGGTGCTGTGGGAGTAGCCAACATGTAGTGTCGATTATGATCCCCACTCCGTGATGGCAGGGATCTCAGTTATAAGACAGTGGCTGCCGAGAAAGGAAATGAAAGGCGGACCACTTTCTTCTATTACCGAGAATATTGTGTCAAGAAACAATTTAATATCTCCAGCTAACGACGTTAATGGGGGACTCCATAGCACCCAACTCGTCCGGTTGGTAGCATCATGTGCCACGGGTAACACCCGATCGTCTTCAAGCTACTGTACGCATGGTCAAGTTCGCATGTTAAAGGTTATATTTATATTGTTAATTGAACGATACTGGCCTTTTCCGAATCGCTTTTAATTACCAATGGAGATTGAGTAGTTTAGACCAGCGGTTCTCAAGCTTTTCTTTTCCGCAGACCCCCACTAAATAGGTTTTTAGTCACGGGCCCCCATTATATACGTTTTTGTAGTCGCGGACCCCCATTATATACGTTTTGTAGTCGCGGACCCCCATTATATACGCTTTGTAGTCGCGGACCCCCATTATATACGCTTTGTAGTCGCGGACCCCCCATTAAATACGCTTTGTAGTCGCGGACCCCCCCCCCCCCCATTAAATACATTTTCTAATGGCCGACCCCCATTAATCACGTTTTGTAGTTACGGTCCTCCATAATTGAGGAATTGTTTTTTCATTCATCTTGCCGTTGGCTGTTGATCGATAGTTTAACAAACCGTCACCGTATAACATCCATTGTTATCAAAACATAAATCTCGACTCAAATACAGACGCACAAAAACAAAGTTCAGGATTTTCCAATCAAATGTATTGTTCACCCTCACTTATGGATGCCAGAGCTGGAAAACAACAACAGAAATAGAAAATAAACTGAACGCATTTGATAAATGCCCGATGAAAATTCTTCGTATACCATAGAATGAGTTCAGTGCAGAAATAAGAGAAATGACAAAGCAATCAAAAATATCAACTATAATCAGAGAAGGTGGTCATAAGTTGGTCATGCAATGAGAAGAGACAACAAAAGAATCTCAAAGCATGACTGAAAAGGAAACCAGATGGTAAAAAAAAAAAAAATAGACCGACCTAGAGAAACACTGAAAAGAACATTAAAACGAGAGACAACAACATCAGGCATCAGCTCCGTCACCGAGATTGAACAACTCGGCCAGAACAGATGTCGTGTGGCGAGACCAAATGCGGGTCCTGTGCAAAGTCTGACGGTTAAAAGATCATCAGACACAAGAGTACAATTTCTGCCCCTTGTGTAGTCTCCGGCTCGAAAGGAAATAGATAGATAAGATATATAGTCTCGGACCCCCCAGGCTTTCATTCATTCTCACTTTCCGTCTAGTTACAAAATATCAAGCTAATCTTCAAGCCCTTCGCGGACTACAGTTTGAGAATCGCTGTACCAGAGGGAATACCTCGCCCTCCGGAAAACAGGATCCCACAACAGATGGTGGGGAATTATTCTCTTCGAATCGTTGTTTCCTCGTGCCTTTCTCTGACTCAGTCTTTGGTTAATGAGACCCGATGTAGGCTTGAGGAATATCATGTCAAGGTTTGAGACGCTAGACGAGAGCACTCACTATGTATGAATCCAAAGAAGGCTTGTCAACCAACACAACGTCGGTGCCGTTAGTCGCTACACGTTGGTGGATATCTTCTCTGCGATCATGGCCCATTCAGACTAGGATTCCGGACTCTCTTTTGAAGGCAGCTGTCTAAGTGATTCGGTGTGGACCACATTGTCCTTCTCAGGTCTGTGTACCTATATTATTTGGGGAAGATCTGAGCACTTTGACTTGCCCGATGTGTAATGAGGATTACCAGTCGGCTAATGAAACTAGATCCGATGTCTCTCTCAACTCTGTCTCTGATAACGGCGTAAAAGAGGAGGTCCCGTGTGGGCATTCTGCGGACGTTAATGAACCATTGGCAGTTGAAATTAGAAATGAGTTGGCCAGAATGGACACTTCCAGGGCGTCATAAATTAAAAAGTGCACACGTTTAGAACGTAAATATCGGGGCTTGCCGTCAACACAACTAATCCACTGAACAAGTGAACGATGAAGATGAAGAAGATGACATTCAAAAGAGGGAAAATGATTGTCTCGACAGGAGCTCTTAAATGGTCATGTGCACATTTCCACCATTATTAAGGGTTTATGAAATATCTGTTTCAAATTTTCTGTATTAATTTTTTGCTATCTCATTTGTTTTGTGTGTGTTTTATCTGTCTGTCTGTCTGTCTGTCTGTCTGTCTGTCCGTCCGTCCGTCCGTCCGTCCGTCCGTACGTCCGTACGTCCGTCCGTCCGTCCGTCCGTCCATTTTGTTCTTTCTCTGTCTTCAGCTCTCTCTATCACTATATTCCTCTCGTCTACTTTCAATCTCTCCCCATTTATTTTTTATTTCTACCATATTTTGTGCAACAACAAACCTCAACATCGCTTTCTTTTATATCTCCGATCTCTCCTTCTTTATGTTGCAACCATCCCATTCCTAATCTTTATACCTCTATATCTCAGTCTGTCAGTCTCTATCTTTCTTTGTCTCTAACATTTATTTTAACCACACATATCCCCGCCCTTCTCCCCCGTTCTACTTTTCTTTCTCATTTTTATCCTCATATATATCTGTTGCATTCCCACTCTTATCTTGTTCGCACTATACCTCCTCTTTCTATCTATCTATCTCTCTCTCTCTCTCTATCTCTATCTCTCTCTCTCTCTCTCTCTCTCTCTCTTCTCTCTTTCTCTCTCTCTCTGGTCTACCACAGCTAGGAGTATTCGAGCTCTCAAAATGGATTCCCTCTGTCAAGAATCGATACTCAGTGCCGAATCGATATGTTTCTATTGACGAATAATAACTCAATATGTTCATTCTTTTTTTTTTCTCACTCTCTCTCTCTCTATCTCTCTCTCTTTCTCTCTACCACACGCTCACAAACTTTATGTTCTCTCTCACACCATCTTTCTATTTTTCACACACACACACACACACACACACACACTATCGCTCTCTCACCCGTTCTCTGTTTCTCCAGGACCTCAACGTCAACTCGTGTCTGACTATATCCGTTGAAGTCTCTCTCTCTCACTCACCCGTTCTCTGTTTCTCCAGTACCTCAACGTCAACTCGTGTCTGACTATATCCGTTGAAGTCTCTCTCTCTCACTCACCCGTTCTCTGTTTCTCCAGTACCTCAACGTCAACTCGTGTCTGACTATATCCGTTGAAGTCTCTCTCTCTCACTCACCCGTTCTCTGTTCTCCAGTACCTCAACGTCAACTCGTGTCTGACTATATCCGTTGAAGTCTCTCTCTCTCACTCACCCGTTCTCTGTTTCTCCAGGACCTCAACGTCAACTCGTGTGTGACTATATCCGTTGAAGTCTCTCTCTCTCACCCGTTCTCTGTTTCTCCAGGACCTCAACGTCACTCGTGTGTGACTATATCCGTTGAAGTCTCTCTCACTCACCCGTTCTCTGTTTCTCCAGTACCTCAACGTCACTCGTGTGTGACTATATCCGTTGAAGTCTCTCTCACTCACCCGTTCTCTGTTTCTCCAGTACCTCAACGTCAACTCGTGTCTGACTATATCCGTTGAAGTCTCTCTCACTCACCCGTTCTCTGTTTCTCCAGTACCTCAACGTCAACTCGTGTGTGACTATATCCGTTGAAGTCTCTCTCACTCACCCGTTCTCTGTTTCTCCAGTACCTCAACGTCAACTCGTGTGTGACTATATCCGTTGAAGTCTCTCTCACTCACCCGTTCTCTGTTTCTCGAGGACCTCAACGTCAACTCGTGTGTGACTATATCCGTTGAAGTCTCTCTCTCTCACCCGTTCTCTGTTTCTCCAGTACCTCAACGTCAACTCGTGTCTGACTATATCCGTTGAAGTCTCTCTCTCACTCACCCGTTCTCTGTTTCTCCAGTACCTCAACGTCAACTCGTGTGTGACTATATCCGTTGAAGTCTCTCTCTCACTCACCCGTTCTCTGTTTCTCAGTACCTCAACGTCAACTCGTGTCTGCCTATCCGTTGAAGTCTCTCTCTCACTCACCCGTTCTCTGTTTCTCGAGGACCTCAACGTCAACTCGTGTCTGACTATATCCGTTGAAGTCTCTCTCTCACTCACCCGTTCTCTTTTCTCCAGTACCTCAACGTCAACTCGTGTCTGACTATATCCGTTGAAGTCTCTCTCTCACTCACCCGTTCTCTGTTTCTCGAGGACCTCAACGTCAACTCGTGTGTGACTATATCCGTTGAAGTCTCTCTCTCTCACCCGTTCTCTGTTTCTCCAGGACCTCAACGTCAACTCGTGTCTGACTATATCCGTTGAAGTCTCTCTGGGAAACAAGACATCCAAAATCTGTATCCAGCAAGTCTGGCCCACACTGTGTGTCTTCGTTCTCTGGCCTCGGCAAGCGTTGTCCTTGTTCTGCCTCACTTCCACGTCCCCTCCCCCCACGGAAATATCTCTTCTTAATTACCAGGATTATTTTTCTTTCCGATGTCAACTTTCTGTGGAGCATTCTTCTTCATCTACCTTTTTCAGCTCCCGGTGGAGCATAGGTCTTCAATAAACACTTTCAGCTCCATGTGGAGCATCATCATTTCGTGCCATACCGGTTGGCGTAGGTGATTATGTCCCTCCACAATCTTCTATCTACAGTGCATCGTATCAGTTCTGTTGTTGACTGCTTTCCATGCCATGACACCAAGCTATCCAGTATTTTCTCTCTTTGTCGTCCACGATCTCTCTTTCCTTTTATTTTGCCAGTTGTAACCAAGTATTCCAACTTTCCTCTTCTCATGATGCGCCCGAAAAAATGTTGATTGCTTCTTTCTGATGTTTTTTAAGAGCTCCCTTTTTGTGTTAGCCTCTTTGAGAACTTCCTCATTGGCCTTTTTAGCTGTCCAGGGAACTTTCAACATTCTTCTGAGAAATCCCATCTCTGTGGCCTCTAATCGTCTTTTCAGTTGTTTGTCTACTGTCCATGATTCGCTTCCATGGGTCAGAATTGGTTCTATATAGCACAGATGAACTCTCTTTCTCATTTTTATTGACATAGATTTGTTGCATAAGATATTTTTCATTTTCTGAAATGCTATTTTGGCCTGAGCTATTCTGCTTTTTGTTTCTGTGGTGCATCTCCCATCTGACGTTATTATTATGCCCAAGTATTTGAAACGTTGCACTTGTTTCAGATTTGTCTCATTTATTTTTATGCTGCATAATGGTGGTGATTGTTTCTTCGATATAACCATTACTTCTGTTTTCTTACTATTCAGACTGAGACCTTTCTTGTTGCTTTCTTTTACTATTATGTCTATCATTTCTTGTAGTTCATTCTCTGTCTCTGCTATTAAGACTGTGTCATCCGCATATCGCAAATTATTTGTGTTGTGGCCGTTGATTTCATTTCCTTTTTTGTCTACTATTGATCTCATAATATATTCGCTGTAAAGTGAAAACAAATCCGGCGACAGAACACAGCCTTGTCTGACTCCTTGCTTTATATATTGGAATTGTCCTGTTTGGTTGTTAATTCGTATAGCTGCTGTTTGTTGCCAGTACGTGTTTTTTATGATTCGCAGATCCTTGCCATCAATGTTTAATTTCTCCAGGATATTGATTATTTCCACGTGCTTTACTTTGTCAAATGCTTTTGTGTAGTCTATAAAGCACATATATATATCTTTCTTTACCTCTATAGATCTTTCTATCAATGTCCTTAAGATGTATATTGCATTATTGGTGCCCTTTCTTTCCACAAATCCACATTGTTCCTCACTTATTTCTGGTTTTATTTTGTACTTTACAAGTTTCATGATGATTCTTAGTAATATTTTCGTCATATGGCTCATGAGACTAATAGTGCGATGGTCCTCGCAATCAGTGGCTCCTGACTTCTTTGGTATGGCTACAAAGATAGATTTTAGTAGATCTTCATGTGTATGTCCAGTGTTATATGTCATTGAATAGTTTTGTTATAACTTGTACTCCCAGCTCTTCTAATGCATTTATCTCTTCGATTGTTATATTGTCAGGACCTGGAGCTTTGCCTCTTTTCATGTTTGTCCTCAACTTCACTCTGCATTATTGGTGATCCTGTGTCTTCATTTGAATTGTTTAATTCTGGTATTTCATCATCATAGAGTTGACTGATATATTATGTCCATCTTTCCATTGTCTTCTTCTGTCCCATTATTATATTTCCTTCATTTGAATTCCTTCCTTTACTTTATGTAGTGAGTTTACAAGTCTCCCATATCAAAACTGCCCGGAACCTCAGAAGTGGCGGTACCAATACATATTGGGGGCTTGTGGAGATTTGATGGTCAAAAAGTGAAGTTATAGCTAAGGAGACAGCGCTGATATGTGAGTTTCTTCCTTCCTTCCTTCCTTCCTTCCGTCCTTCCTTCCTTCCTTTCTTTACTTCTTTCTTTCTTTCGGCTACTAAACTGTTTCTTCTTCTGTGTTAACGAGTCATTCATTTTGGGATTCCGAACTCTCTTCTTTTTTTGTATTTCTTTCTTTTTTTGTATTTCTTTCTTTCTTTTTTGTATTTCTCTCTTTCTTGTTTGTATTTCTCTCTTTCTTGTTTGTATTTCCCTCTTTCTTGTTTGTATTTCCCTCTTTCTTTCTTTCGGCTACTAAACTGTTTCTTCTTCTGTGCTCAAGACTCATACATACTGGCATGCCGAATTCTCTCTCTCTCTCTCTCTCTCTCTCTCTCTCTCTCTCTCTCTCTCTCTTGTTTTCCTTTCGAACGTTCTACCCAATGACTGCTAAAGTAATTGTCCTCTTCATCATCGACCCTTGAAAGGACGCTATGTTGGCGTAAATGTGTTGTGGTTTATTTGCGCCCTTTCGGCCCAATTCTTCCGACCACAGCAAGGTATTTTTGAGTTCCAGTTTGCATCCCTTCGCTTGGTCAGATTGTGATAGTTTGTCTCCAGGACGACCAATAGAAAGTGGAGCAGGGTCTTGATCAGTTATCGTTTGCAAATCCTACGCATGGAGTCAGCTGTGGATCGCTGATTCATCTCAGTTGCTGTCTTGGACCTTTATTGGGACCGATTTCCTTCAATTTACTTTATATAGAGACACTGATTTGAACTATTTGAGCCTAAATAATTCGATATAACTTAAAACAAAATACGGTGGCTACTCTCCTACCTGATTGATTACGTCAGGACAAGTAAACAAGAATTTACCAAGATCCGTATTCATCTTCTTTATGGGGAGGGGTGGTATGAAAAGAGACTAACCTTTTAAGCTAGTGTGGATCAAGAAGGACGACAAGCCAGTACCAAAAATATGAAGTCGGATGTATTTGGGCTAGAGACGTAGATGTTACAGCTTACTGATAATCACATACAAACCCGTCTACGCCATATTAACGCCACTTTAAGCTCTCATTGGACGGACGCAAAAAAAAAAAATAATAAAAAGAAGTTTATGACGAACATAACCTCTCCGAAGGTCATCCACAATGATGCGATCAACAAAATGAAGGAGATAAATGTAATTGATAAGGGAGAATAGTAAATCCAATGTCTTGTCTTGAAGTTGCAAATAAAGTGAGTAAATTACCTCAATGGAAGAAGAAGAGGGGGAAAAGGCGCGAAATGTATTAATGATATGTTATGGACGTATGAGTGAGAGGTTCTCAAATTGGGAACCATGGGTTTTTAAAGGGCAGATTAGATAGAGATGGTTAAAGGTATATGTGTGATAGATTTCTCATACTCAGAGAGAATGAGAGTGATAGAGAGAGTGAGAGATAGAGTGTGAGATAGAGAGTGAGTGTAAGATGTGTGAGATAGAGAGTGAGAGAGTGTGTGAGAGAGATAGAGAGTGAGTGTAAGATGTGTGAGATAGAGAGTGAGAGCGATAGAGAGTGTGAGATAGAGAGTGAGTGTGAGATGTGTGAGATAGAGAGTGAGAGAGAGAGTGTGAGAGATAGAGTGAGAGAGAGTGTGTGAGGTAGAGAGTGAGAGTGTTAGATAGAGTGAGAGAGTATGTGAGATAGAGAGTGAGAGAGTGTGGGTTAGAGAGTGAGGGTGTGGGTTAGAGAGTTAGAGTGTGGGATTGAGAGTGAGAGAGAGTGTGAGAGAGAGAGAGAGTGAGAGACAGATTGTGAGATAGAGAGTGAGAGAGAGTGTTCGAGATAGAGAGTGTGTGAGATAGAGAGAGAGTGTGTGTGCGTGAGATAGAGAGAGTGTGTGTGCGTGAGATAGAGAGAGGGAGTGTGTGTGCGTGAGATAGAGAGTGAGTATGTATGAGATAGAGAGTGAGAGAGAGTGTGAGATAGAGAGTTAGAGAGAAATCATTTATTAGCCATAAGGTGGGTGTCTAGGATAATCGAAAAGCAAGCAGCAATAAAACAAGAAATGTTTCAGTAACAACAACAAATGTTTCAGTAACGACAACAAATGTTTCAGTAACAACAACAAATGTTTCAGTAACTTTGAGACTGTAAGAATCAGTAGTCAGCAGAGATAAAGCGAGCTGCCACTGGTGTAGAGGCGTCACGTCATAATACTAGCGGAGGCCAAGTCGCGCCTCCCAGTAGCAGAGCTGGAAGTTGTCAGCGACCCACAGCTGATAGATAGGATCGGTGAACTAGAACCATCCTGACCCTACTCCACCTCTCCCTAGTGCCTCTAGTAAATGATTAGCCTGTCTAGTCTTGCCAATGGAGTATGGATCGCAGAAGGAAGAGAACCCGGTACTCAAAAACTAATCATGCTGAAGTCGATCAGAAAGACACAAATATCAGTTTTACTGCAAATCACAGCACAACGCAGACACGCCCCACTTAACGTCCTCTTAAGGGCGGATGATGAGAAGTTGTATTCCTTTAGTCATCGGGCAAACGCATGCAAGTAGATAATGCTCGCAGAATCGGTTTCCTAGACGCCTGCACTTTCACCAATACTTAGGATGGCTCTGTTCATCTCGTTTTTGTTTTAAAAATCATTCTTTATCTTCGACCGGAGCGAACGACACAATATAGCTGATATTGCATATGTCGTGTTGTCGTGTTGTGTAGAATAATTACCTATTTCTGCACCACTTTCGCCTGCAGCATGCGATATCGACGGCTGAGTTTTCACTTCGCCTTCCATTTGTAGGTTTTTTTACCAGACTTGTTCCTTTTTCCTGTAAGACTTTGTAGTTTTGTTATTTGTTCTGTCAGAAGCTAGCGCTTGTTTGTACTGCCTGTGGACTAGTTCATGTTGTGTCTGCACTTAAGATGCTACTTAAGATTTTGTTTGACGTGTTTTAGTTTCTCCTACGTAGACAACAGTGACTTTTCTCTTAAAAAAAAAATTATTCGACACTTGCGTATTTTTCACCACACTGCTGGAATATAAAGAAAGTAAAAAAGTAAGGTACCCCCGTCACGCCAAGTGGCGTATAGGGAATATAGTGTTCTATCTATCTATTGACCTTTCGAGCCGTAACCGGACCATAGGGCGTAGACCAAGATACACCTCCTACATGATTTTTTTGTTCTAGCAGTTTTCTTTTTAAAGATATTTTATCAAATCTCGCCATCTGTCTCTGTTCTGTGCAAGCAGTTCTATCTCATCGAGGGAGCCGATTCCTGCTGCTCTTGCCTCTCTCATCAATGTTCTTCTCAGTGTCTCCCTGGGTCTTCCTCTTTTTATTTTACCTGTTGTTTCCCATATGAGGGCTTGCTTTGCTATTCGATTATTATCTCTTCTCATCACATGTCCAACGTATGACCATCGTCTTTTCTTTATTACTGAAGATATTAGTGGTTGATTGGCGATTTCTCTAATTTCCTAATATGATGTTAGTGACCATAAATTTTACAGACCTTCGGCACATGATTTTTGGGGTAATGTGGTCGGTATTACGCCCGTGCCGCTTTACTTTCCCAAAAAAAATCCGGTACCCATTAAAGGCTGGTTGATCCGGTAGCCGTCGGTTGGAATCGAACCCTACATCCGTAAATCCCTCGACCGGCCTTACGCTAATCTTACGGTCTGTTGTTTGATGTGCGACGGGGATAATCTGACGACTAACTGCGTGTCTATATGTTCGGAATTGGAGTCAACAACGATGACCTAACATATCAAGAGATATACATTAAAAAAAATGTGACGATCATCATTTTCAGGAGGACGTGAACTTCCTGTATATGGTGGATAGGCGGCAGGAACCATTGAAGGCTATGCATGAAATGTGTTCCTTGTTGCAGTTTCCTCATATTCAAAGTCCGGCTTGTTGCAGGAGCTACTGAGTTAAGTGCTCTGTGCACACCGTGAGCTGTGTTGTCTCATTCGTTTTGGTCATGTTTCGATATTCCAATTGTTTGCGATCGGTGAAATAAAAGTCCTGAGTGTCACACGTCGTGGCGACTGCTTGACCAAGCGGTCTTTATCCCTCGGGTTCTATCGTTGCCTCCCGACATACACCATATTATTGGTACTATGTGTCGTAAAGATAGATGATATCGTATGACAGGGAACAGTTGGCTGTGCTCACTTTCTGCGCGGTTTCGCCTTATGTCTTTGGCGTGTGCTGAGACTGCTACGATGGGGACAAGTTACCTTTCTTTGTTTGGGAGATGAGATATTAATTCGGATGATTACGCTGGCACAGGCGGTTGAGCAATTATGGGTTTTAATTCGTTTGCAGTGATACCGGGGCCTTCCATAACCAAATAACCAACCACTGAGCTATCGCGGCTCCCGCTGGAATATATGCCCATGGTGAAATAAAGGCAATATGGCACAGAGCACCATATTCACTATACCCCAAACGTCGTGGGTTCTGCCCGATTTATTTTTAATTTCTTCTTGTGTGTGCCATTTCCAAAGAAGTAGTTTGAGGACCTCTGTTGTAGGAATCATGGAAGAAGATTTATCGATCGGGCCCTGGTAGAAGTGTGCGGAAACCAATAGAATCTCTGAGAAATGGCTGTTACGAGGGAAGCTAAGACCAGCGGGCGCCCCCGACGCAGCCAAACACCCAGAGCGCCCCATCCATCTTCCGACCAGACAGCTCTAATAGGCGGATTATTTCCCCAGAGACCTGGCTCTTCCAGAGAGGATCTCTCCAACTGGGGATTCCGAGATTGCCAACTCCAATAATTGGACCAGTGGTTCTCCAGTTTTACTCTTGCGGGGGCACACTTTGATAAAGGCGTTTTTTTTTTCAAACACGGCGCGCGTATGTAACTTTATACTCGAGGAAAAGCGCTGCCACCGTCGATTTGTAAATATTGTAATGATAAGAATATTTTAATATATATGGCTGTCTGCCTAGCTGTCTGTCTGACGCCTACCTGCCTGTCTGCCTACCTGCCTGTCTGCCTAGCTGTCTGTCTGTCTACCTGCCTGTGTCTGACGCCTGCCTGCCTGTCTGTCTACCTGCCTCATACATGTCACAATTTCTCTGTCACCTTTAGTCTATTTTGTCTCTCATTGTTTCACTGCTCTCCTCTCTCTCTCTCTCTCTCTCTCTCTCTCTCCTCTGTTGTTCTTTCTATTCAATGTCTCGGTGTTACACTGTTCGTTATCTTTTCCCTTTCATTCCACAATCCCCTGCCCTCCTTCCCTTTTTCTTTCAAGCCATCTTTCCGTCTCTCTCTCTTTCTCTCTCCTCTCTCTCTCTCTCTCTTGTATGTTTTCTCGTTTGCCCTTACTGCAATATTAGTCCTCCATCTTCCCTTCCTCTCCTTCGCGCCAATTCTTTCTCTCTTTTGCCACGGCATTAGATTGCCTAGTATCTCCTCTCTCTATCTCTATCTCTTACATACAATCTCCCTCTCTCTCTGTCTTAAATGCCACAGTATTCAACATTCTAGTATCTTCTCTTTCTCTCTCTCTCTCTCTATCTCTATCTACCTCTTACATACATTCTCTCTAGCTATCTATCTCTTACATACAATCTCTTTCTCTCTCTATCTCTTACATGCAATCTCTCTCTCTATCTCTTACATACAATCTCTCTCTCCCTTACACACAATCTCTTTCTCTCTCTATCTCTTACATACAATCTCTCTCTCTATCTCTTACATACATTCTCTCTCTCCCTTACACACAATCTCTTTCTCTCTCTATCTCTTCCATACAATCTCTCTCGCCCTTACATACAATCTCTTTCTCTCTCTATGTCTAACATACAATCTCTCTATCCCATACATACAATATCTTTCCCGCTGTTAAATACGATCTCTATCTCTCACATACAATCTCTCTCTATCCCTTACATACAGTCTCTTTCCCTCTCTCTCTCTCTCTCTCTCTTGTATGCACCTCTATCTCTTACAAAAAATCTCTCTTTCCTTACATACAATCTCTCTCTATATCTTACATACTCTCTTTCTTACATTCATCTCTCTCTTTCTTACATGCAATCTCTCTATATATCTTACATAAAATCTCTCTCTTTCTTACATACATCTCTCCTTTCTTACATACAATCTCTCTCTTTCTTACATACAATCTCTCTCTTTCTTACATACAATCTCTCTCTTTCTTACATGCAATCTTTCTCTATCTCTTACATACAATCTCTCTCTCTATATCTTACATACAATCTCTCTTTTTCTTACATACAATCTCTCTCTTTCTTACATGCAATCTTTCTCTATCTCTTACATACAATCTCTCTCTCTATATCTTACATACTCTCTCTTTTTCTTACATACAATCTCTCTCTTTCTTACATGCAATCTTTCTCTATCTCTGCTTACAATCTCTCTTTTCTTACATACAATCTCTCTCTTTCTTACATGCAATCTTTCTCTATCTCTTACTTACAATCTCTCTCTAGAATCTCTTACATACAATCTCCATTTCTTACATACAATCTCTCTCTCTCTCTGTTTTAAATAGCACAATGTTCAACTGTCTATCACCTACTCTCTGTGGCCAATAAAAATAATAAACGTAACAGTTTTTTAAGAATATATAAGTGGATTAATGACGACACAATTGGCACTATTATGTAGAAACTCGTGCATGTACTCACAAATATTTAACCAATGTTGTCATTTTACGATTTCTAACCACTGAGTAGACAGACACACAACAATATCTTCGTCTCGCCGGCCCTGTCAAAGCTTGGCGGCGCCTCAGGGGAGGGACTATGGCGCATGCTTTGAGAACCATTGATCTCAGAGAAAGTCTCTATAAGCTCAGCCAGAGATGCAGAAGAACTGTGATTCTGTGTATACCATCACTCTGATATTCCTGGAAATGATGAGTCGAACATGTTGACGAAGGATGGATGTCAGATATACGCCAGTCAGATAACCAGTCCAATGTTAAGTCAGTCCTATTTATTATATGGCTGTGAAACATGGAGAACAACAAAAGTGACAATCATGAAGATACAGACTTTCATTAATGGATGCTTACGCAGAATAAAAGATGGAAATGGCAGGACAAGATCACTAACATAGAATTATGGAAATGTACCAGTTACATACCAGTGGATAACGAGATACAGCGAAGACCG